>VXBA01003995.1:102559-236024 GCA_013399895.1 Serilophus lunatus | reverse complement strand
TTTTACAGACAGGTGAGTGGGCTCTTCTTACACTCCCTTTCCCCCCACCAAAGCCCAAGGACCCCCCTTGCAAGACCTGAAGCCCCCTTTGACTACCCCTCAGAGATCCCAGCCCCCCTCAAACTGCCACATATAAATGATGAAAGAAGAAATCAGCAATGTGTACTACTAGCATTGCTTCATTTATCACACCAAAGGTTCATTGGTTAAGGACAGTATTCCATTTCAGAAAAGCATTACTTTTTTCAAAACTACAAGATACATCACACAATAAAGACTGAATATGTATCTTTCTAATAACATGAATTTTCAATCATTCTCAAAACTCATACTGAGATATTGGAAAGAAATACTAAGGTTTATGTACTTTAAGTCAGCTCCTGACAGCCTGATTGCACTAATATGTAACACAAAGGCATATTTCCTATTTTAAGAAATCCATTGCATCCTATAACAATCAAATTACTTTCAGCAAACCTGGACATGTATACTACACACTTTCAGAGGCTGCAAGGTATGAGAACATCCAGTTCTTCTGAAAAGGCTGCCCTACTGGAAGCCTTGCAGAAGCCACTGTTCTCAGGCAGTCAGTGTCTTGGACAGGCCATGGCTCTACTTAGACAGGCTCTACTGAGTCTTGCACTTAGGGCTTGAGAAACTTGTGTGCTATTAATTTCATCTGCAACTCATAAAATCTTCAGGAAAGGTAAGCTGCAAGTGGATCAAGGAGTGAAATGCATTGATCCAGACTGGCAGTCTGTTGAGCATTTAGGAGTCAGTGACCCACATCACAGCTAAGCTGTCCAGGTGCAAGCCCATTCTGCACCATGCTGCATGTCCAGGGTGGCTTCAGGCCTGTACTGTGCTGTTCACATACCTCAGCTGCAGGATGAGCTCCGGCAGCTCCCACTCAGTGCCAGCAACTACAACACCGGCATGGCCTTGCCTTTAAAAATGCAGCAACAAGTTCTTGTGAAAATGACCTTTTTCTTGCAAGAAAAGAATAAAATAACTCAAAAAACCCAAAATGAGATTCTTCCTTTCATGGACAGTTTCTCTAAAACATACTGTGGGAAAGTCCAACTGGGCTCCATCCAATGCTGCACAAACATGGGTGCCTGGCATCTGAAAGGACTTACTTGCTATCTTTATCCCTCTTCTTATTCCTTCTTATTAAAGCTGTTATTTCATAAAGCCATTTGTTGTGAGCCTTCCTTACTGAAATACAGAAAGCCTCTCTACCCTCTTTGTAGAGCATTCTCCATAACCCTGATAGAGCTTCTTTCAAAATTTTGTTCTTCCCCAGAAATAAGTTAGTTTGCAAGAAGGCCTTTTTGAAGGGCTAAAGCATTAAAAGAGAGGACTGTGGAAAATTTGTGGGGAAAAAGCACAAAATACCAGCACATAGAGTTCAGGACATCTGAACTGGTAGGTGGGTCTGGGGTGCCTTGAGGGGTCTCTAGGACCAGGCCAGTGGAAAGAGGGAGAGCTGAACCTTGGAGCCAGCAGGGAGCCTGAGGACATGTGTGTAATTTCTACTGTCCCACAGTGCTTCTACACCACAGTTCCTGTGGTGACAATTTCCCACCCTTCTCCTCTCCTTCTGAGGTCTCCTTTAGCGAGATGGTTCTAGGCAGCACTCAGCCCCCAGCCTCTGCTTGATTTCACTGGGTTATTGTCTTTCTAAGCAGGGTTTCCTTACCCTGCTCTTCTACTGTTTGTTTTTTTTCTTGCTTAGTTAGCTTCTTTTGTTTGTTACATTTGAAGCAGCTTTTTCTCAAAGGTTAAGATTGTGCTGCTTCAATGACCAGTGGCTGTCAGCAAGTTATGAAAGCCAGCAGTATTCAGCTTCCAGATAGCATGTTAACAAGGCAAATTCCCTGGCTTCTCCTGCCCTCTGCTGTTTCATGTAATTCCCAGGCCACCAGACTTCTCCCAGACAGAGTGTCCTTGGGAGCAGCTGCCTTCGCTCATACCAGCCAGGCACAGCCAGTCTCAGCTCATGGACTACGTTTCCCACCTGGCACATTCTTCTTCTCCTCTTGGCTGATTCTTCCAGATATGGACAGGTTTTATTTGTTACTTTTAAGTCATACTGGAGTAAGAAACTTTATCTCAGCGTATACGGCTGAAAATTCTGCATGAAACAGAAAACCTCCTACCCCAGCACCATGAGAGGGCATGAACTTGGGAACTGCTTTCATTACCCAAAACACAAGTAACTCAGAAACTTCCACCTTGTTGCTTTGTTCCTATGCAAGCTTTTTTAATGTTAACATATCAAATGACAAGCAAAAAGCACACACAAAAGACCTCATATACAGCAAAACATCATCAGAAATGCCGGTTGGAACATGGAGACCATATTTTAAGTTGCCTGCATGCTGCAAAGATGTTGTTTTGGATCCTCTTCACAGTGCTTGTTATTTAGAAGAAAAAAAAAAAACAACATAAAAATTAACATTCTAATCATGCAAGCTGTGTTACTATGTCTCTGTAATTGTGATGAAATTAAAGCCTTGTGTCTGCAGACATGTGCATACTGAGGCTACTTTCTCCCTGTGCTCTGCCTACAGTCGTAGGAGTGGGAGGCCCCTATAGATGTCTATTGAGAAAATTGTCTCAATCTCTTCTAGTATCCAGCTTAATGGGCAAATGCAATTAGTGTTCAAGAAACAACTGCAGAGAATGACTTTCTGGTGCCTTCTCCAAATGTTTCTCACTTCAGCAGTAATCTGTTATTCTGCTTCCCAGAACCGGCTGGGTAATGGTGGTCTGTGCGTGATCAAATGATTTAAAGAAATGGTAGGAGACATGCAGTAAAGACTTCCCAAGTGCATAACAGAATGACTTTGCTGCATCACCCCCCTGCTTGCCCTGTAAAGAGATTCCTGAGGCTTCAATCAGCCATTAAGGTACAAAATTATTTTTCCTAAATTAAATCAAAATCTAGAGGAAATAAAAAATTATAATTTTTTTCATGTTCTCCTGAAACTCTGAAAAGATCAACCAGAAGGAGACATAATTTAGTCTGTTTTTCTTAGTTTCTCAGGAGTAAAAATTCAGGTAAGACAGCCCAGTACAGGGACCAGTTTTATTTTGCAGGAATTCAAGTAAAAGTTCAGATCTGTTTTTGTCAGATCCAGTGTTAAAATCAGAAAGAATGATAAAATCTGAAGCAGACCCACTGCACATTTCTTTTGTGGGTTGCTTGTTGTGGAATAGGTGTTGATTTCTTCCTCTCCATCCCAGATCCAAAGGCAAGCCTTCTCAGGTTGCCAGACTTCCGATACATGCACATTTAAGATCTGTCATTAGTGATTCTTCTGACAATGTATCAGCTTACAAAAAAGTTGTCTGCCTTAACTAGAAGTTATGTAGATGACTCCCCTTTAAGAAGAGAATAGCACATTTCGTCACCTTTTATGTCTTCTTAAGCTACATAAAAGGCGTACTAATATTTCCTTCCTAGAACAGCATCATAGAGTTTTCCAGTCCTCTTGACTTGGATCACTCCAAAGCTAGCTGCCTTGAGGAGCTTGGTGTACTCTGCTGCTGTTCGCTCTTTTCCTTCTGTCTGGACCAACATATTCATTGAATACAGTTGGGTTTCTAAAGGCCCACTTTTATCTTCATTCAGAAGTGATTCAATCAGCAGCACTCCACCACCTGGTTGAATGAAGAGAAATAAAGAACATGCTGAGCTCTGAGAAGCTGAGCTATTTTTGAGCTGTTACTGGGACAGATCCTAACCTTTAGCTTCAGGAAAAAGTAGCTTCTATGTCAAAATAATATTTCAGCATGACAGAAGACAATGAAAGGACCAAAGCGTTGGAGCATGTCTCTGTTTGGCTATGCAGCTCTGAAGGGAATGCTGTGGCTGGGATAGAAGTTTTCCACAACTAAAATTCACAGGAGCTTACTGATTTTGCTGAGAACCTGGCTCTGTAGGCAGTGCTTTCAAAGCTCTGAGGGTTCATTGTGATACTTAATGGAATTTTTCCTATGACATATACACCTATCTAAACAATACCCAAAATCCTCAGTCCTTACATCTAAATACCTTGAAAGACAAATCTCTGTAGAGAAGGAGACAAAAATTAGAAGCCAGACAAAGAGATCTTAGACCAGGCCCTATTTGGCTCAGCTGCACATGGCTGGCAAAAAGACTAAAACAACAAACGCCAACACAGAAATTCTGCCACCCAGATTGATAATCAAGACTGGTGTTCTTCCATTCATTGATGGGTGAGAGCGTCTCTGCTCTTCAAGAGCTCACACCTACCAGGTTTGCAAGATTTGTAGACTTTAGCCAGCAGTTGTTTGCATTTGTCATCATCCCAATCATGCAGTATCTTGGATAAAATATACAGTTCAGCTTCGGGGATTGGATCATTAAAGAAGTCTCCTGTAAGCAAGAATACATGTAGTTACACAAATCCCCAAAACACAGAGTGCTGAGTTAAGCAAATATTTTTAGTTCTGGGCTTGCCACTTCCATCACAAATATTGGACGGTAATGGAGTGACCAGTTGGAGTGCTATGCTGCACTGCACAGAGAATTTTGCTTTTGTTCAGTCTCAAGAAGTCTTTAAAAGCACAACTCGTCCTGAAACAGCCTTTGATGCACAGAAAATCATTTGAGTTTACGTTTTCTCCAATGACATAAATTCAGATTCATAAGGTACTAAGGAAACAGATTCATGATTTCTTTCATGAAAAACTGGAAAGAATATTCTCTTATATAAGAAAATCTTTGAAGACCTTCAGTAATCACAGTTACTTCATAAATCCACAACTAAAAATACACATTTCACCTCTAGCACTAGCTTCATCATCATGCATTTTGTTTAGCACCTGGTGTACTGCATTCAGATTTTTCTCTCAGCATTTTACTTTGTCATTTCTTCACCCATTTCATTGCATCTTTGTTTTTATATACTCCCTTCTTAAGGCTTCTTTTCTCTCTCTGAGCTTCAAGCAATATTAAGCCATTCCAACACTTCAAAGGCTTTTGTAAAAATTAAAAATAAACTCTTCCTACACTCATTTTTTATCATAGGCAGCACAAGGACCGTGCAGGGTCAATGGACTAGGCAAGAAGAACACGAGTTAAATCACTCACTTTCAGGGTCTGAAATATCTTAGGACTTGAAAGTCAATTAATTGTGACCAGACAAGGAAAACTCCTTGCTCTGAGCAGGCCTGGCATCCCTCACATCTGCCAGGAGGCTTGCACAGGAGAAAAGGTGAGTGTAAGGAAAATTTAAAACAAATTTCAAAACAGATTTCAAAATTGTAGGATGATGCTTTTTTTGTTAATGTATCCTTGTTCTGAAGAAATGAAATAGTTCTGCTCAGGAATAAAGAGCTTTGGTGCTGCTGAATAACTGAATCGTGTTTCTGACAACTGCAGATGCATACCTAGGACAGCTGCAGACTTGGGCTGGGGAGGCTACAGACTGGCACACTCTGCCCCCATAACCAGGGCAAGCTGTAGACCTGAGCAGGGGCAAGTCTTGGGAGCAACAGCTGTGACAACCCTATACCACTGTCCACACCTACCTTCATGGAAAGAGATCTGAGGCTCCCCAAGGGAAACAAATTGCTCTTTGGCTACTTGCACAACTTTCGGCAGGTCATAAATTGTGACTGTAGAATTTGGATACAAAGAAACACACTCTTGGGCCAAAGCTCCTCCGCCTCCTTTGGGGAGAGCAGAAAAATGTCAGTGGTGCCCCACAAAACAAACACCCCCAACAAAACCACCCAGGCAATGGTGGATTCAGCCTCATGGAAGCTGTCAATGTAAATTTGCTTTCCGTGTGTTGCTGAAATGGATGAGGAGGGATAGGAGAGGCCACTGTCTCCATTTGTTCCAGGTCAGACCCAGCCCTTATAGCTCTTGCACATCCTCACAGTCAGATCGAGCTGTGGGTGCTGGAAGGCAAAAAATGGAAAAGAGCCACTAAACCAGGTGCTGGGGAAGAAGTGATGGAGGCAGATCCTGACCCATCCCACAGATCCTGGCAGCATTCAGCAGGGCTTGGACAGTGGGGCACTGCAGGATAATAGGCTGTAGGCAGTATCTCAATGACAGTGACTGAAGGGGAGGAAGGAAAGGGTCTAGCACTAGAAGAATGTATCAAGCAAGGTAACACAACCCACCAAAACTGCCACGTGCACTCGGGGATGGTTGACTACTCACATAAGCGAGACTGTAGAGAAAAGCATTCAGCTTCCTAACGCTCTCTCATTCTTACATTTCTCCTTTTAACCCAAACCAAATCAGTAAAATCCTCCTTTTATTGCTGAAATACGTCCTACTTTCCATTGTTTTGGCCATCACATTACATAGGAGTTATTTTCCTTTTTAGAGCTTGTAAAAGACAGTTCAGAGACAAGCTGAAGAAGATCTACTGACACTCACCTCCCAGGTCATAGATCTGCGTGAAAGGAGAAAGGTCAAATGCAGTAAGAACATCTCTGCCACATATACTCCATACTGAGTTCTGGCCAGCCATGAATTTTAATATTTCTTCTTCTGATCTAGTAATGCAAAAAAGACATAGTATATAGAGAAGATTACTTACCTTCCTTGGTGATTCTCATCATATAAATGTTATTACAAGTTTTAGTTTAAATATTAATCTCTGTGTTTTTTGGCACAGAATATATTTCTCTTTGCATATAAACCTCCCTTGAGTATTACTGTAGCAAGAGTGTACAGCTATGAATTAATGCATTTATATAGGAAATTAAGACTAGTGAAATACAACAGTGCATCATGCTAAGGATTTTTTTCCCTTCAACTACCAGTACCTTTGTCAGAGATCTGTAATATGCTTTTCAGATTAGGAAATTGTATACTTCCATTCAAAATATCAGACAGTGTCTCAGTAATTGATATTGTTGAGAAAGGAAACCACTGCATGACAGTTCTGATGAGAGGGATTCTCATATTTAATTGTCCTAAGCCATAATTAAAAACATTAGTTTCATCTACAACAGGTATAAAATTTATATAAATGTACTAATAATTACCTGTACATTGCTCCAAAAGGGTCTTTAGATGAAATGCCAAAAGCTCTTTCATATTGGTTTCTTCCTTCTCTAAAAGACCAATCAGAAAAGCATATGAGTGTGGGTTTCTTTACCCCAAACACATCTCAGGGCTGTAGTGTCACCTAGAGCATCACTGTGGAAGGTGCTCAACTTTGTACAAAATATGTCAGTCTGTTTGCACTTACTCTAGAGGCACCCTCACTTGCCATCCCAAAACATGCTGATATATTTCTCAACCTTTCACAGGAATGGTTCTTTTCATGGTCAGGTTGGGATGACCTGATCTAGTGAGTAGAATCCCTATCCATGGTAGGAAGGCTGGAATGAGATGATCTTTAGAGTCTTTCCCAACCCAAACTATTCTAGGATTCTGTAATGTATGAGAACACACCTCATGCAAAGGTACAAGACTGGTGAAATCATCACTATCATACACACCATGTTTGCTCATCAGTTGCATGCACTGGAATGAATGAGACTCCAGATCCATATTAAACTACTCTTATAAACTTTTGCAACAGAAGTATCCTTAGCCATCATTACTCATCATTTACTTTGTTGATGTCTCCTCAGTTAAGAGCCACTGTAATGTTAAAGTGCTTTCCTGAAGGTGAAATGTACAGAAATCTAATTTCTAGATCATCTCTATATTATAATCAGAGGGAAAAGAAAAACAGTAACAGACACAAATGTAAAACAAGAGAGAGAGAAAAAAAAAGCGCACATATTGGCCATGTTAACAGTTGTAAAGATCTCTTGTTTTTAATTTCTGAGAACCAGCCAGCATCTTCATTAAGCACTTCCCCAGAAACATGCCACTCAGATGCTACGAACAGCCATGCAGATGATACAAAACAGGCTGCAACAGACAGCACACAACACTACTCCTTACCTCACAGCATCAGTCAAGTACTGCCAGCACAAGTAGACTGTATTGGAATAATACATCATAATATGATACTGAGACTTTGGACTTGATTTTGTAAGGTAGATGTTGGAAATTTCCGTGTTTCTGTAGAGGGCTAAAGGGTGAAATAAATATATTTACTAACATATATGATATATCACCTTTCCAAGTCTACTGTACATCATGGTATTTGTTGCCAGGAGATACTTATACAGCCAAAGTCACAAGCACATTACTTCAACAAATCCTTCCACTGCAGTGCATAAAGAGCTGCTGAAATCTATATTGCCCCATGCAATCTGAATACATAACAGCCAGCTCTCTCTAAATTCATTGGGCAACAGCTATGAGCCCTAGAACAGAGCACATCAGTGCAAGCCAGAGTAGTGGACACAACTTAGACTTTGTCTAGCTCTGACCAGCTGCCTGGTGGTCAGAGATTCCTTCTGTCCAAGTGGGCTCAATGATTCTAATGCAAGAACAAACTTACATCACTTCTCAGTTCTGATCAAAGTAGTTTACATGATGGTAATAACTCAAAGGAATAAAGCACCTGGTTTTAAATCATGCTGTTGCCCATCCACCCTGGCATTTTTTTTTAAGGTTTAAAATCATGCCCATACCTCAGAGATATCTTGAGACCAGCTCTGTGGAGATCCTGAATATCTTCTCCGAGGTCATGCAAGGCTCTTGCACAAAGAAGTTTAGGGATACAGAGCCTTTGATCAGCATTTTACTTTATACCTGTGATCATGCTGGCATTTACCACTTCTCTTTCAGCTGAAGCAGCGATCCTGAGTGAGTCCCTCCTTCCTCCCACTACATTAACTGACCTAACATCAGATATCACCTTTGCCCACACCTTACCTCACTTTCAAGATCATCAGAGGTTTAAGTCTTTTAGTTTATTTCCCTTCGTCTGTCTTTATTACCTCCTTCTCGTGTCATCTCTACAGCCAAGAGCTTCAATCCTACACAGGCATCCAGCAGTCTTTCCATCCCCATGGTGCTGGTACTCAGGCATGCAGCAATGGCATCTGAAGACAGAGGCTCTCCTGACTCCAGTAGAAGATCAAACACTCCCAGCTCACAGGCAGTAAACATAACCTGAGGGTAGGGAAAGGTGAGACTGAGGGATCAAGTGAAAGCACTAAAGCCTACTGCATTTCTCAAGCTGCTTTACCAGAGAAAATACAGACAAAATAATATTTTTTCCATGTAAAACTTCATTTCATATAAATAAATCCAATTATTAAAATGTAGTTTATCTGAGCACTCATACAACATACGGTGCTTGCAATACACTTTTTGTTCACATTTTTTTCCTTTTTTTTGGTGAAGCCAGCCACTACTCACAAACATCCTTATTTAGAGGCCAGGCTTTGGCTCTAAATATTCCAACCTCTTCCCTAATTTTGGAGCACATTCTTATAGTATGTCTTGCTTTTTACCTAGAAATAACAAAGGCAAGACTAGATGGTGGTGGTTGTTCTCTTTTATGTTGTTTTATGTTTTTGTTCCTTAACTAAAAATCTAACGTTTGCTCCTGTGAACCCTGGAGACTCGCCTATGGTTTGCAACAGGAGGAATACTGCATTCTATGGACCCTGTTTTCAGGGGCTGATACAGTGGTCTCCCAGAAGCAGGGAGTTTCCTCTCAGACAGAAAAACTGCCTCATTCAGGCCAGCAGAATCACCTTGTCTTTCCAAAAAGAAGGTGTGTAATTTCTCCAGCAACCTTCAGACAGATATAGCTAACTATACATGAGAAAAACACCCTTCTTCAGCTGTATGCAATCACCTTTACAAGTATTAGTCTATTACTCTAGTCACACAAAAACTCCTCACTCAGCAATAAAGGCATCAACTCAGTTGACTGCCTGTATCTATAATGTTTTGATTTACAATGATCCCTACACAATGAAGCTGCTTTTACTCTAAATAAAACATGGTTCAACCAAAGTTAATTTCTTAAAAACAGTATCATCTTAATTTGGAAAGCATTAAGTGTTCTTCTTTCTCACAAAGTAAAGTGATTTTTCATTATCTATTTTTCCTCTCTTTATGTTCAGCTCTGCCTTTTAGGAGCCTTAAAAAGTAGCAGTATTTGCACAACCCAAAGAGTATTCCTTCTCTTACTATGTTGGCCAGAGGTGCAGCAACGGACAACAGGAAAAGTAACTAAATTTTAAACTTCAGAAAAACTGTCCATTTTATATTTATTTTATAATTTATTCCCATGTTCTTACACACAGAGAAAGGCAAATAACATCAATAAAAAATAAAGAGAATAGAATTATTCGCTCTACCTTTGTAATCAAATGCTGTTTGGAAAGACAATCATTATACCAGATTCTTCTTTTCTTCCGAAGACTTACATTCAAGAATGTAAGAATATATCTGTCTGTGTACTCTAAGACTGAGTTATATTTCTTACCTTTGAGACTAAAAATCCACTGCTGTATTGCATGATGATTTGAGGATAGTCAAGGTCTTCTGTGGAACCCATCTTCTTTCTAGACTGAGACACAGATCCTTGGCCCTCTTAATTTAAATAAGCTTCTTTTCACCAGGCTCAGAACATGCCAGCTGATCCACTTAATCTTATTGTTTCTGAGAAACACACTGTTACAAAACGTGTGAGCTGAGTTATTTGGCTTTGATACGCCTTTCTACCCGCTTCAGCTGTTTCTTCAGATCTTCTATCATCAAGTATAAGGCTAAAGGAACAGTGCAAATTAAAGCTTCTATTGTCAATTCATCAGTAAGTTAACGTGCTGGTACTTCAGAAGCCTTCTCCACAGACATCCCCTTGTCACGGGGGAGAAGTTTGCATGCCCTTATGAGTTTGCAAAATATACTGGCGCTGGCATATGCCTCTGGTAGGGTCTCCCATGCCAGGCAGGTCTCAACTGAAGGGTCAGACTAAGTGTGTCCATGGGCAGGACTGGCTCGCTCTCCTCCTGACGACCATCCTAGGAGAAGGACAACTTCAACCCCAAGCCTGGGCAGATGGAGCTCGTTTAGCCCTGTAAGGCCATCCATCTCAGAGAAGGATACTCTAACTAAACCTACATTCTGAGGTCTTTGCTGTCACAGTCCAAGCTTACTAGGCCCTGGCAGATGAATCTTAAGAGTAAAGGGTGGGGCCAGTTCTGCACATGCTGAGCCTCGCCTAAAAAATCCATTGCACAGGCTAGAAGGGTACACCCACATTTGTAAAGTCCTGTAGCAACAGATGAAGGACAAAATGGCAGGTGATAAGGTGCACTGGAAGCCGCAGACCCAACTCTGCATGCAGGCGGTTCAGGACATTGGTCACTCAAGGCTAACCCTGGAGATGGCAGTCTTGCTCGGCAACATCCTGAATGACCAAGCAGCCTTTTTCAAGGAGAGCACTGCTTGCTCCACACGGAGAGGGGCCTAGAAAAGGTGGCCTAACCAAAGTTCATCTCCACCCTCCAGCCGGTTGGCTAACCACAGCCAACGGGCATCTTCTGATGTGGTTGAACAAACAAAAAAGACAAAGGCATACACCTCCCTTCAGAGGTGTGTCCAGATTGACATTCACATGTTGGAACATCAGAACCATGCTTGATACTGTAGATAGTGGATGTCCTGAGCATCGTTCTGCTCTAATTGCCTGCGAACTATCACAACTTAACATTGCCGTTGCTGCCCTCAGTGAAGTTCATCTCCATGAGGAAGGCAGCCTCAAAGAACATGGCACTGGCTACACACGCTATTGGTCAGGTAAACCCAAAACCGAAAGTCACCTTTCAGGCGTTGGTTTCATGATTAAAAACCCCATCACCTCCAAACGTGACATGGAGACATACCATCCATAATGCTGCTGCCTCCTTTGAGAACGCACATAGAATCAGTCTCGAGGAGAAAAAACAATGCAGAAACAACTGTGCCTCGCCAATAACGTCTAAGGAGACTTTCCACTGTGCCTTTTGCAACTGGACTTGCCTATCCTGTATCGGTCTTTTTAGCCATCAGCGTGTTTGCAGCAAGTGTGGGTAGAGCCCTTCCCATATCTTTGTTCGCGAAGCCTAGCCATGACTTGAGAAGCACTCAAAAGCTTGTAAAAAGCAAAACAGGAAACAGTAGAAGAGCATCAAGTCCTGCCAGTAGGCCCAGGGAAGTTATCCTTCCCTTGTATTTGGCACTGGTTAGGCCACAGCTCGAGTACTGTGTCCANTGAGAGAGCTGGGATTGTTCAGCCTGGAGAAGAGGAGGCTCAGGAGTGACCTTATTGCTGTCTATAACTACCTGAAAGGAGGTTGTAGTCAGGCAGGGGTTGGTCTCTTCTCTCAGGCTCCCAGTGACAGAACGAGAGGACACAGTCTTAGGCTGTGTCAGGGGAGGTTTAGATTGGATATCAGGAGGAACTTTTTCACAGTGAGAGTGATCCCCCACTGGAATGGGCTTCCCAGAGAGGTGGTGGAGTCACCGTCCTTGGATGTGTTTAAGGATAGGTTAGATGATGAACTTAGTGGTATGGTTTAGATGGTTTAAATGGCTTAGATGGTATAGATGTTAGACTGATGTTGTATTGGTTGTTAACCCAGGTAAAGGTTGGACTTGATGATCTCCATGGTCTTTTCCAACCTTATTAATTCTGTGTAATTCTGTGTAAAGAACCTGAACTTCGTACAATGCATCAGAGTTCATAAAACAAAGCAGAGTCTTACTTGGGACTTAAAACTTGCTGTGACGGGCACAGGTCCAGGGCACCTTGGAGCTGGCAGTAGAGTACAGCCCATCCCTAAGTGCAGAAGCAGCCAGTCCAAAGAGAAGCTGGAAGACTCTGTTTACTGCTTTGTTGCTGCGACTAGTTTGCTCTGAGAATGATCACCCAGGTAAAGCCTTCAAGGAATTAAATCTACTGTTGTGACTTTTCTGTATTTTGCAGGTTGCTCCCCCCATATCAGATTAGAAATCAATACTTGTTTGACAGCAGCACCACAGCAGGCATGTCCTACTTGGGCTTTGCCATGTTCTGGCAGAGTAGGGTGCTGACAGGGATGACAAAATGTTCTATATTTTCCAGCTGGCTGCTCACCTTCTCTGCAAAACTAACCATGGGCATGCAGAAGGCCCTTTGGATGAAACAATGAAATGACTGCCAAGTCCAAGATGTGGCATAGATTTCAACTTCTTGAAGGACATGCCTCGAAGGTCTTTCATCAGAAAATTAAAACCCAGGATTATTTTCCTGTAATCTCTCTGTGCTGCTGTCCATCTCCCTAGCTTGCAAATGCCTGACATCTTGCCCATCTTGCTTTTTGGGGCAGATGTTATAACTCTCAGGCAAGAAAAGACCCTTTCCATCAGGGAAAAGACCTAGAGTTTTTACATCACACATTTAGTGATTCTTCAGGCAACACAACAAAGCAAAATGAGACCTGACTTAGGTAATACAGGGATGGCAAAATGTTACAAACCAGCATTTTTTCAGTGGTAGATTTTCTGTGCTTCAGCAATTAGTGGGCAAAACTTTAGCAATACAGAGATGAAGATGCATCTCAACATTTTGTGTGCATCAGCTTAGTGCACATTTCAAGACTGCACTTTATAACTTCATCCCAACACATTTTAATATTATCTCCCACTCCTAGGAAGTAGGCGTGTGTTTATACTCTACAGCTGAAGATTATTCCTGTGTTTCTCTTCCGAGCTTGCCTCATTTTAGAAGAAACAGGCCAGTATAAAATTGTCACATGTTCTTTCTGACCATTATGTGGATACAGTGAAACTTTTCCAAGTGAAAGATTCCACTGTACAATCCTTCTGCACATCTCAATTTTCCATTCAGATCCCTACATTTTAGCCAAAAGGTATTCTATTTCTTTTAGCCAGTGGTGAAATAGCAGTTTACTTTAAGAGTTACCTGTTAAAGATAGCCAAGTAGATGTCACAGTTATCAATCTTTCCCCCTCTGTGTGCAAACTCAAATACGGTACCCATTTCCCAGGTTCTAACACCACAGGGTCTCCTGAGTCACCAGAGTACTAGGTCCAAACAAACAAGAGCTACAGCAAACACCAAACTGTAGAAACATGTAGAACTCCTCACCCTGGCCAACATAGCCTATAAATATAAGGCTGTTGTCTTAATATTGCACCAGACTTCACTGTTTAGTACAAGTTAGACACTAATATTCTGTGTATTTTGTACTGTGGAGGCTGGAGATCACAACACATTTCTCTGCAAGAGTGACTGTGAATCTGTGTGGCTTGCATTTAACAAGACACTGAAGGTTTTCAGAACACAGCTACACTCATAATGGACGCCTTCTTCTGCTCTCCCTACCTCAAGGAGAGCACATGAGCTCAGTTACTACTTAGAAACTTCCATCTGCAGCTGCAATAAGATAATCTACAGAGTTCATTCACTTGGACAAATCTAGACTCACTCTTGGTGATTCAGATTCATTTGAAAGGTTCTGTAGGAAGAGAAAGTTTAAAAACTTTCACTAAGTCTCCATCTGTATGAGTAACCAAGTCCCTTATCAACCTTATTTTCCTCAATAGCTTTCTCTCTCCTCCAATGAAAACAGAGGAATAAATTGCACATAGCCAAAGATAAATAGTGTTAGCCAAAAAGATTAGAAAGTTGTAGGAAAATGAAGACACTTCTCTACTAAAGTCCAATTCTGTCTGCTATAGAGAAACAAATTGATGTAATTTCATGCAAGCATAAAGATTTCCCACTCCTGGGATCATAACACCTATTCAGCCCCAGGCCATCAGCCACACTGGAAGCAAAAGCTCCCCACAAATTTCTCTTCTGTTGAGCTAAACAAAACAAGTCTATGAAGAACTATTGCTCACCAGCTTACAGACCACTTTCCTAAGATGACTCAGACACAGACTGGGAATCGGGTATTTCAGTGACATTTAGTATATCTGCACTACAGATTCATAAGTATGAAAATGTTCCTGTAGTTTTGACTAAATAACAGACAGTTATGTGTGCTATTGCAGACTAGCACATCCTAATTGGCCATAAATGCATTCATATAAAGCAAAGTTATAGGGTATGAGAGTCTCCAGTAATAAAATGTCCTCTTAGTTAATTAAACCCACTTTCATTGAGGACACTAGTTGTAACCACCTAATGGAATTACTACTGGTAGTGAGATGGAGGGGTGGAGGGTTGCAGATAACCCACACTAGACTGATGTAAAGCCTCACGTAGCATGCTGCTGTTTCCAAGTAAATTGTGAGGCTTAAAGTTTAAGCTCCTTTCGAGCTACAAAATCTATGACGAAAAGCTAAGATGAAATTGCAATAGGTTGCTTTCTTTGAAAACCCCATCAAGGTTTCTCTCAGGGCTTAGATCACAAGCAGGCTAAAGCCATTACTTTACCTCCATAGTTCTATTTTGGTGATACATTTTGCTTTGCCTGACTTGCTACAGACGAACACTATACAAGACGAAAAAAAATATGTCATTTTTGAAAGTGAGAAATTATGAAAAAAGGACAACTGTGCCTTGCTATCGTTATTAAGGTCCTAAGCGTGTCCAGCTTATAACAGACATCTGAACACACACTCAGATGATAGAGTTTGTGGCCTTTTTTTTAAACAATTCTAAAAAGCCAAGATACTCAGCATCATACCTTTTCTTTAAAAGTGTCCAGTTTTAACAAAATGCTTATTTTCTTCTTTACAACTTCTAATTCTTCTCCTATTTTATAATAGACACATTTTCTTAGTAATATAACTATTGCTTCTATAATTTTTGACACCAAATAATTTTATTTTTTTCCTGTTTACATCACATATACTACTGGCAAACACTTGGAATGGGCATTTCCAGCTCATTCTTTAAGCAACTTACGTTACTATGTGTATAAGTCATATGATTGTTAAAAGGAAGTGTGACTGTTTTCAATTTTTTTTTTTCTCTCAGTTTCATTTACAGTAATAACACTGACTGATAATGTCTTTCAAACAATACAGTTTTCTCAAGCAATACAGAGTTGTTCTTGGTTTAATTTATGGCCTACAAATAATCTCTCAACAGATATTTCAACCAAATAGTCATTGAGATCTCTGTCAGAGGAAGGTAACAGAGGACAAGAGGCACAGTCTCCCTGAGGATAGCCAAGTTCACTAGTTAAAAATGGTAGATGCAGAAACTTTAAAAAGAGAAAGATGCAAAAAGCAAACCAAGATGGATAGCAGCTGAGTTAGGCTCTGATTTCAGTAATTACTTGTGTTCAGTCAAGCATCACAAAGGAAAAGCATGGACATGCAATTGCAGTGCACAAGGCATTTTAGAGGATTGGCTTTCCTGCAGATGGCTGAACACCTGCCTGCTCATGGGAAATGGTGAATGAATTACTTATTTTGCCTTGCTTGTGTGTGTAGCTTTTGCTTTACCTTAAACTGTCTTTATCTCAACACATGAATTTTCTCACTTTTACTTTCTCTCCCCCACCCCACCAGGGGAGAATGAGTGAGTAGCTGCATGGAGCTGAGTTGCCAACTGAGGCTAAACCACAGCAGCAAGCCATGTGCATTTGCAGAGAAAATCTAGTCTGAAGGTGATCAGTTCTTTTTCAAACACTCTGTTGGCAGTTTTTTTGGGAGGGACACATCCCTTTATATTGTCCTACCAATAGTCCAGTTTCACAGATAGCACTCCTGAACATTCTACCCAGAGCAGGTAGAGCTCACTTCACAGGTGCCACAGTCCATATGCAGCTAGATTAGTTATTAGAGAGCAATCAGCCTTAGCCCTTTAAAAGTTTTGTAACATACTACTATGGTAAAGCATTAGCTTGACCTGATCTATGAGTTTTTTGAGGTTTTTTTGTTGAGGCAGCAAGGTATCCAGGGGGTGCACCACATGAGGGGGAATCATATCCAATTAATTTTTTTGTGCCATTTAATGGCATTAAAGAAAAAAGGATGGCAGTATGTATCACTTCTAATAAGCCTCAAGAGCCCAGTATTAGATTAAGTAAAAAAAAAAATAAATTGAAAACAGTCACACTTCCTTTTAACAATCATATGACTTATACACATAGTAACATAAGTTAACTTGATGGATCTGTTCTGTGCACCCAGTTCTGAAGAATCAACTGCAACTAGACTGCTGCTTTATACAAACACTAGAGACAACTTTGCAAATTTATTGTGAAGCAGAAAAATATATATTCTGCAAATAATAACTTCACTAGGCTGAGGAAGGGCCAGATCAACAGAATGCAATGTAAGCTTAAGCAAACAGAATAATCAAACCTAAGAATTGGTTGGATTCAAAAGGCAGAATACCAGTTCAAAACAGAGGCAATACATGTATTTTCTCTTTAGTATAATAAAGACAAATTGGCTTTGTATATGTCTTGTAATACAAGACATTAGTGGTCAATTTTGCCCACCTATTTATAAATTAAGGCATCTGCCAAACTAGTATGTTGAACTGTTTTCTTATACAGCATCTAGCAGTATCTCTGCCTCTGCTGTAAAACATGAGCAGCCACAATAGTCTGTTACATGATTCTATATGTGTTCAAGAACTGACCTAAAGCTGACACTGGTGCAAAGTCCAGGTAGCCCTGATCAGCAACCAACCCTCATTAGTTTGTGTTTATAGCCTTGTGGCATGGATAGAGTCCCACACTCACAAGTTTGGAAGCAACTGCAAAAATCCCCATTTTGCCTGTCTGCTTTAAGGATGATGCCTCCAGATAATATATCAAATGTTTTTGAGACACATACCTAATTATGCCTATGCAATTATTCTAGATTACTGAATAATTACCCTAAAAATGTTGAGCCAATTAAAAAAAATATGAATATAGCCACAGTTTTAGTAACAATTTTTTACTAATATAAACTACTTCTGGCAACTTGACTCCTATGTTATTGAAGTTACCACAGCAGGCAGTAAGCAGATGGAAAGTATCACAATAATCCTATTGAAGGGCTTGGCCTTGCTCCTGTGGTGAAGCTGTAGTTTGAATAAACTGCTTCCTGGGCCACCTAGTGCAGGCTGAAGCCAGGAGATAAAAATAAAATTGCAGGCTGAAAGGCTGGTATGTGAAGGGGCTCATTGGCCCTCAGAGAGATGCAGGAGGAGACATTCTTCTCAAAGGACAAGAGCATGAGTACGTGGTAACACTGTCTGTACCAAAAGGAACTTGAATTTCTTACCCTTTTGAGACTCATGTTCTTTGCTTCACAAGGGCTACTAGAAAACCGCTCTTGGTTGCCACTGCCAACAGCCATGACGAGACAATCATGTGCAATGAGCACACGCACCAACTCCTACACAGCACAGGGAGGCTCAGAAGCTTTGGCCCACAAATTTCCCACTTTCTTCAGCTCAGACCTTGATGAAAGCAGTCTGTGAAAAGCAGGGTTCTCCTCCTCAAACAGGAAGAGGTCACATACTCCCTTGTATCATTAGATGATTAATACCCCCCAGAACCCCACACAACCTCAAGAGTAAGGTGGGCTCCCACTCAATCCTATTCTCCTGGCACCTTTGCAAGGATGAAAAGGTATTTCTATACTAGTAGATTTATTACTGTGTAGTAAATAATTCTGATTAAGACATTTTCATCTAATCATTTATCATAATAAATCATTTATTTTTATATATCTGGTTTGCCATCCTTAATCTCGTGGGACAAAGTTGTACAAAGGTTCTTATCACATTTCTACAATTCCTTGGATTTAAATCTTTGACAGAGTCTTGAGCTAAGATTGGATACTGCCGCATCCAGGCTCCTCTTGGACTTTAGAAAGCAACGGGGTCCTTTCTGCACCTCATGACTCAACAGGAAGGCTTCTCTAATATTTGTCTGAAGCACCAACACCTGGACTAGTGCAAGGTGTTCCTCCCTGGTGTGGGGGCTTGGAACAACAATCTTTAAGGTCTTGCATCTTTAGGACTCCAACCTAACCCTTTCAATGATTTTGTAATTTCTTAGGCCTCAGAAATTGCCCTAAATGTCAGGATAGCTTACAGAATTAATCTTTCTTTGGAGCAGAATAACCTATCAAATACAGCCCCTTTTTTGAATCACCTATCTGTTGGATTCTTCTACTATGATTCCTACACTTTTTGGTGACTGCCACTGCTTTAACTGTTTCCACTCCTTGGCAATGACACTATTTACAGCTTGATGACTTCCTGAAAGTAGCACTATAATATCTACCTGTAAATCTCCCTGACATTATCAAGACCCCCAACCAAGATACCAAAAGCAACGGGGTCCTTTCTGTGCCCATTTGCTGTGGAACCTGTTCTAGTGCCCAACCACCTTCTAGGTGAAGAAACTGTTCCTAAAACCTAAACCTCCCCTAAAAAAACTGTCATTGGTCACCACAGAGATCAGTGCCTGCCCCTCCTCTTCCCGTCATAAAGAAGTTGCAACTGCAATACAACTTGAGTATGTAACTGAAGGTCTCCCCCTCAGTCTCCTCTTCTCCAGGCTGAACAGAAGAAGTGACCTCAGTCACTCCTCATACTGCTTCCCCTCAAGGCCCTTCACCGTCTTACTGCCCTCCTCTGGATGTCCTCTAATAGCTTTATCTTCTTTGAACTGCGGTGCCCAAAACTGCACACAGCATTGAGGTGAGGCCACACCAGTGTACAGCAAGGAGGACAATGACTTCCCTCAGGTCGGGAGGTGTCTCTCCATTGGCTAGTGCTGCTGTGCCTGATGCATTTCAGGATACAGCCAGGCCCCTAGCAGCCTGGGCACACTGTTGCCTCATGTTCACACAGACCAGGACCCCCGGATTTCTTTGTGCAAGACTGCTCTCTAGCACCTTGTTCATCAGTCTGTACACACATCCGGTGTTGCCTCATCCCACATGCAGAATCCAGCCCTTGCCATTGCTAAACTTCATACAATTGGCGATTGCGCAGCTCTCTGATTTGTCTAGGCCTCTTTGTCTCAGAGGACACAAGAGCTCCTCACAATTTAGTGTTGTCAATGTCCCCCTTTCCTGTTCACAGCTAGTAATTACAAAGACTTCAGCAGCATGATCTAGTAAGAAACAAATCCTGCATGGATTCATTGAAAGTAACACAGACAAACTCAGTCGGCCAGGAATCCAGCTGAGCTGCAGCACCAAAGTGCTTCTCCAACACTCCAGGAAATGGATGTGCTTCGATTTCATGCAGTGTGAGAAAAATGACATCTGAAGGCTGTAGATACAGAGCATATGTCCTGCTGAATTAAGAGCTGACACAGCTACAACGAAACAGGACCATCAAGGAGGGCAGCTGAACTTCATTATTCCAATATGTTGAGTGATGTTTTCAACAAATGGGTTCTTATACAGCTCTTCTGCAGATTTCAATATACTGACACATGAAAACAGTAGCTTCAGTTCACTGGAAAGTTTTCTTTTTAATTTTACCATAAAAATGCAAAATAAACTCTTTCACTGTAACATTATAGCTTTTAATATTCCTGAGCTGCATTTTAGAAGCAAAAGGATTCTTAAATGGATTTAACGAGAGACACTGCAGCCTTACTTTTCAACACCACAAGTAAAAATAATTTAGCAAGAAGGCCCCTTTTTCAAGACAATGTCTAGTTCTTTATATACCTGGAAAAAATGTTTCAAGTAGCTCTATGCCACTTGAAGTAATTACTTCAAATATATCAACAAAATATTGGAACAACTTTCAACCATTTTATCACCACTTCTCACTTCGTACACCAGTGTGCCTCTCTTACATGGGAAGTATTACTATACAAAGGCATTACATGTCAGAGTAATTTGGGCCACAAAGCTTGGCATCATACAGACATATGAAGGAATCAGAGCAATTTAAAAGATATCCTGCATGTCTCTACAGTCATTTTAGAGAAAAATATGAAAGTCCTGCTATCCACTTCAATCAGTAAAAACTCCACTTTGTTAAGCATGTTTTCACTGAATGCACAAGAAAACATTTTAATTCAAATGTGTATGTAATAGCCTGTCATCTCTGGAGTTCCTGTCACTGGCCCATGTACTTCTCAAGCCAAATTAGGAGATAGAGAGATAAAAACTAAATACACTAAAAAATAAAGTTTAAAAAAATGAAAACAAAGAAAACAAGTTGGCTTTTAGCACAAGTACAGGTGCTTATACCTACATTGTGGTGGAAACATAGAGACAACAAAGGAGGGAAAGTTAAAAAAATCAGGCATCTATATTCTTGATTTTAGGGACTAGATGAAAACTAAGCATGGGTTGAAACAAACGTGTTTTCTACAGCAGTCACACCGATGAGGTCTGGTTTACAACCTTCTGGCCCTTTTGTCCAACCACAGCCTTTCACAGGAGCCAAGGCCTCCACTCGAAGTACTCCTTCGCTTACTCAGTGATCACCTCCGGTGCCTTCGTCTCCTGCTCACGCTTCTGCGACTACGACTTCTTTCTCTTCTGTCCCGTCTGCGTTCCCTACTGCAAGTTCTTCTGTAACGTGAACGTCTGGGGCTGATGCTTCTTCGACGAGGACTACGGCTTCGCCGAGGGCTGTAACTTCTGCTAGAGCGTCTATAGTACCTCCTTTCTTTCCTGTGCTTTTCATCCCGGTAACTCACATCTCTTCTGTGTCTGCTGCTCTCTCGTTTACCCTTACTCTCATCACTATTTATGCTGCTACATGAACGGCTTTTTCTTCTTCTTGGCTCTGTGCTACGTTTGTCCTGCCCATAGTGCAAGTCCTTCCTGTGAATATTCTGGTCACAGCTAGAGAGGCTCTTCTGGTCCTGGTTATTGGCGGGAACACAAGAAAGTACCTCTGAACTTGTTTTCTCAGAACACCTCTCAGAGTTTGTTGTATGAAGATTCTGACCTTCTTTGATGTGAACTTTGTCCTGAATGTTGCCATTTAAGTACTTGCATTGAGTGTTTACATTTTCAAGGGATGCTACTTCTGTTTGAGAGCCAGAAGCCAGTTTGCCAGTAACAGCCTGTCCTGAGGTAGAGGTGATGCAGCTGGATGACACAGTGTGGGAAACACCACTAGGGCTTTTTGGCACGTCAGACTGAGGTGCTTCAGTTTCTTCTTTGTTTTGATTAACTGCATCCATTTTCTTGCTTAGAAGATTATTCAGTAGTTTCTCCCTCAGTTCCTTTTCTTTTCTCTGCAACCCCAGTGCTCTCTCTTTTTCCTCTTCCACACGTTTAAGCTCAGCCTCCTGGAGCCTTCGTCTCTCCTCTAGTTGCTGAGAACAAATCTTTTCTTCATTCTGTTCTTGCTCCAAGAGCTTCACTGTCTGAAAAACAGTCAAAGGGAACATAAGAGTAAACGAAGAAACATATTTATATATCTGTTTATGCTTCCAAGTTACATCATAACACAAAAGCAGCAATATGGCAAAAAAATAAAAGCTAACAAACAGAACTTAACCATCCCAAAATAAAATAGAATTTTCTTCTTAAAGGGGAAAAACCCCAAAACCAATCAACCAACAAAATGCACCAAAACACAACTGTTGTAAGGTGAAACATTACAGGTCCACAATTCTTGAGTGTTAATTGCCTCTAGATGTTTCACACAGCAAAAAAGGGCCTTTGTCCTTAATATAATAATAGTAACACAAGCTAGAACAACATGTGAAATCTAATGCACTTATCAGAGTCAACGCTTGAAGGTTGGAGAAAATTTAAAATTTTAAAAAAAAATCAGTCAAATTTAAAATGTTTTAAAATTTAAAATTTGACTGAGAATTTCTCTTAGATGACTGCAATCTGTGGTTCATAGGTGACTTCACAATGAATCCACAAAAACAGCAAGTAATTAATCAGACAAAAATTATATAGAAACTGATTCTCATTTTGTCAGCTACTAGAAATTCACGATAATGAAAAAGACAGTTTAATTTTTCTTTATTCTGACCCAGTTAAATGACTTTGTGTAGACCTCAAAATTGTCCAAGTGAAAGAACCACACTCCCTGTTTCATCAGGCAACCTTTCTATTCCATAACTACAAAGTTAAGGAGCCTGCAAAAAGCATTTCTCTCTTCTTCTAGTATATAGCTGGTTCATACATAGCACTGCATGAGTTAAAAAATATTCCTGAGATAACACTGGCATACACTGTGTGCTTTGCTGCACAGCTTTTCGTTTCTACAGAAAATATTTAACATGCATTACACTCTAATGCGACTTTATCCAAGTCTTAAGCTTCAGTGTTTTAGCGAAAAAATAACAGTACTGTTTGAGGGACAGGATGTAACATTTAAATCCATTGCTGACAGTACTTTTCCTACAGAAAAATTATTCTCCACTTTTAAAAATACAGATTAAAGGGACTTCATTCTCTGAAACTGAAAATGGTTAACAGAATTGCTGAAAGCCAGATGGGAAACAGCATCAAAACTGGAAGTAGAAAAAAAGGAGTTTCTCATTTCCCACATTTAGTTCCCTTTATCATGCTCGCATATTCTTTTACTGGACTTAAGAGCAAGCCTGACAACTAACTTACAAGTAAAAAAATGCTATTCAGAGCTACAGGTGCAAGTTCGCTCTTCCATTTACCTACATTTGCATGTTTTACCAGAGGAGAAATACTGCTTTCATTGTGCTTTTCTGATTTTTTGATCTAAGGAATAGCATCTGCAGAGGAAATAAACTTGTTGTTTAGTGAACAGAGCTCCCCACTCCCTCTCAAGTCAGGCTTCGTTCTCCTGCTTTCTTCATCAGCTTCTGAAATAAATACTGAAGTTACCTTTGCTCTGCTTAGCAGTTCTGCAATTAATCTAATGGACTGGAGATTTCTCTGAGCTAGCAGGAGTCTCCTTTCTTCTAGCTTAATCTTCTCCTGCAGTTTTTTCTGTTCTTCAGCTTGAAGCTTTTCAAGTTGCTTTTTGTTTCGTCGAACTTCACGATCTTTCTGCTTCTGTTCTCTCTTCCGCAACTTCTCTTCTCTTTTTCTCTCTCTCTCATGCTCTTCAAGCTCTCTCTGCTTCCTAAAAAGAGGTATTTTTACCTTATCTAGGACAAGTACAATTTTAGGCTCCTACATAAAAATATCTTTTATACTTTAAGTACATTAGTTTTTAAGAAAGTCTTACTGATTATTGAAGAACAAAAGCAGAAAACTGAACATTTTAATCATTAGTTGTGACAGCAAACAGTCACCAGCCTGCCATTTTTTTAATAAACAAGATGGAATTCAAAGTCAAAAAACGGCTACAACAAAGAATTATTTTTTTAAACCTATTTAACCGGAGACAATAACAATGCACCAGGCAGCTGGGCAGAGAATTATCATGATGAGAAGCCAATTACTGTGTGCAGGGGTGGTGGGTTTTATTTCAGGACAGAATGGTAGCATAAGGTAAAGGCCAAAGGTTTCTGAGATCAGGTGTCTGACAGCACGATTTTTAGGAAATTAAGTATTTTGCAGGTTTAATATTTTGAAATTAACACAAGCATAAGTGATAATCTAAATAATCCCACCCATCTTTACGTGCCTCACTCTAGCTACAAAAATCCTGTGTTTAGTTATTTTCTATCTTTTGATGCTGATGTGAAGGAGCAACAATAGTTTTGATTTGATTGTTAAAAATGTAATGGAGCAAGAAGAGATAAATACCTTTCTTCCTCTTTTTGCTTTTCCTCAGCTTCTTTCTCTTTACGCTTTTGTTCTTCTCTCTGTTTTTCAAGCTCTTGAAGCTTTTGCCTTTCAAGCTGACGTTTCTTAATTGATGCATCACTGAGGTGTTTTGTTGAGTCAAAAGAAACCTTTATAGGATACAATTAAAAACAGTCTTAAGGGGATGGAAAAAACTTAAAAATCCCTGAAAATCTACACAATTTTAATCTAGACCTTTAGCATAAGTACTACCAAAAAAAGAAAATTTTTAAAACAAACTTCCTATATCTCCAGAGCGAGCACCAGCTACTGTAACCAAGTAACTGGCTACTAAATGTGTGCACACTACAAAATCAGATACAACTTTACACTTGTGTGTCTCACAACCAGAAACAAATACCAGTGTGGTTTAGGCCCTGGCTGTCCAAAGTTTTCAACACGCCAGAAGAGGCACACACAGAACTCTTAATTTATACATGCTATTAGAGACTATACAGCACTAGGGAGAAACGGGCCTTTTCTGTCTAAAACTGATTCTTATATTCAGCAGAAGAAATAACATTCAGCGCCTGGTTTAAGCAAGTGCCTTCCCACCAGTTCTAACATCAAGATTCTCAAACTTAAGTACACAGGCCTGAAGATCCCATGCTGGCATGTTGGAACAGAACACCAGGAGACACCACAGTCTTGGTGCTTATTTCCCACTCTGTGTGGAGCCAGGGGTCTATAACACATTCCCACAGATCCATGGTCACGAACAAGGGGCACATACTCTGCAGTTTCATTTACCCAGGCTCTACATAAAATGATGTTTCACTAACAGGCTGAAAGAATAGAGGTAGATACAAACATGGTCTCGTGACCTTTTATGACAGAGATCTGACCTGACAGGGCAGCTGCCAGGAAGGCATGATTCCTCTTGCACAGACAAACTAAATTTGGGCACCCTGATCCCCCACATGCAAATGAAAGTTTGAATTCTACAGGGTCAAGGCACAGTTTCTATGCTGCAACTGACAGGCTTTGTCAACAAGATAAAAAATTACACTAATTTATTTACATTGACTAAACTGCAACTTGAAAAAATATTTGCATGCTCCCAGATTACACAAAGGAACGATAAATTGGCAAACATCAATATGTAAAGGCAATCAGTCTGTAAATGCACAGATCACCTCCATGCAGTTTTTGTGAGGCCAGGCATTCTGAACAGACTGTCTTGTTCTCTCCTGTCATAGCTGTAACTTCTAAGACAAATAAGTTACTGAAAAATAGTTCTGGAAAACACAGTACAAAAGTATTACGAATTAAGCACAGTGCATCCACGTGGAAACCGTGCTAGAGATTTAAATTTTTGGGAGGCCTTTTCTGTATGTGAAGTACATTAATGATTAACTGTGTACTCCCCGGGCCATATAGGCCACATACTATTAAACTTCACAGTCCTGACATTTGTCTGATAGACCTCCTTATCAATGCAGGGACCAAATACAGAAGCTGTGAAATTTCTCCATCCCCAAATTTCTCTTTGTAGTGAACACAAGAAAGACCAATGCACTTTAACCTTCAACTTTCAACCTTCTGGTGAAACTTGCCTAAACTTGTTCAGAATTAGAATTTTAAGTGAAACCAAAGGATTTATAAACACATACTATTTTCTAAAACTCTTCAGAAAGTCATTTTTGTAAACTCGATCTTCCATCAGCAGCTCTCATTTCTGGAACTGTCTCATCGAGGAAAAAGCAAAACTCCACTCACTTTGCTCACAAAGTCTGACAACACATTTTTCTGCCAACACTTTCCTTTAAAAACTGTATTATGGCTGTTCCATAAAGCTACATTAGTGCTGCTAATGTCACCTGTTGTCATCACTACGGTACACAGATGTAGGTTCCAAGCACTGCGAAAATAACATTTGTTTGTACTTGGCCTGAGTTCCTAAAAAAACAAACAAAACAAAACAACCAAAAAGCCTGCAGTCTCTCACCTTTATATTGCAGGCCACTGCTTTGCCATCGTCACCTTTGTACATCAGCTTCATCCCTCGCAGGGCATTCATGGCCTCGATAAAACCTGCGTACTCTCGATACTGCACATAAGCTTCAAAATTTAAATGCCCTCCGAAACTGAAAGTGTGAAAATTTCTACCAGTCATTTCTTCTCTGTAAGGATCCAACATGGGTATGTCCACGTTACGGATTTCTCCAAATTTCTGGAAAACTCTTATAAGGACTTCTTCGCTGGGCTTTTCAGAGCCCGTCTCCTTCGCTGCAAACCACTTACAAGGCAAGCCCTCCAGGTGAATCGTGTCTGGCCTTTCCCCCGGCAAAGTCTCGTTCATGTCTTTTGCATCACGGAAAAACGAGTCCCAGTCGTGTCTGGTGGGAAAGTCAATCTTATACTCCGCAGCACGCACTTTCAAAATGTCAGAGAAGCCACTCAGCTTTATTGTTTTGCCATCAAGGCACGCCAGGAAGGATTTAACCAAACTTTTGTTCTCAACCTCTCCTTCAAACCGAATGAAATCCATTGTGCTTTTAGAAATCCGCAGAGTGGAAAACTGATGAGTTTGCACCATCCCCTTCAATCTTTCCATCACTTCCCAGTTGGAAATGGATTTTCCCGGTTGCTTCAGCTGAGGAAGCGCCACACTGATGGTCATTTTTGTAATGGGTTTAAGGTATAACCCACAGGGAGCACAGAGCTCTACAGCTTCTGATGTATCATGAACTATTGTTGCAGCAGCCATAACAAAGAAAAAGCATAGGATAAAAAAATAAAAGATGCAAGTTTAAGTGGCAGGCCAACAGCAGTCACATAAAATAGCCCTTATCCATAAATAATTTAATTCTTTGGCGATTTAACCATTCCCAAGTTAAAACGGTGTCTCTTAACACAGGAGTGATTTAGATCATTAAAACCGAGTAGCACAAACATCTTAAATTACTTTATAACCACTAGAGCCTGTAAGCAATTAAACCTCTGTAAGGCCTCAGAACAGAAAGCAAGAAGCTGATGACAATCTTAGGAATACATGAGGTTGGTATGTGATGGCTCAGAAAGCAGCTACCCTTTCTCAGGAGGGAAGGAGGGGCTGGCGGCGCGATGTCACACCGCTCCCGGCTCTACTTAACGAGCGGAGAACCCCAGCGGGTCGGTGCCGAGGCGGATCTCACGCTCTCCGGGAGGAACACCTGGCGAGTGCCTGCAACGAGAGAAAAGCGCTCCTTTTACTGGAAAGGCCGAAGCTCCCCCCCCCCGGCAGAACAAGGCGGGTCCCACAGCGCCCAGGGGCCACCAGGCGACACTCCGGGAAGAGGCCAGCGGGGAACGGCCCCGCGGGGATCCCAGCGTGCCCTGCCCCCCGTAGGCACTCGCCGGCGTGCAGAGCCCCCCGTCTCCGTCTCCGTCCCCGCTCCTGCCCCGCCGGGACGCCCCGCGCCCACAGCCGACACGGCTCACCCCGCGTGCGCCGCGGCCGGCAGCGCTTCCGCTTCCCTTTCCCCTTCCGCTTCCGCCGCCGGGAACGGGGCCGGGCGGCGCGCGCGCTTCTATGGCAGCGCCCCGCCGGCGGGAGGGCGCCCCTGGCGGCCGGGCGGGACCGCGGGTCGCAACCCGGGGGGGCTCGCCCGTGTTCGGTGCTTTCACAGATAAAAACACACAGATACAGACACACAGACACACAGACACAGACACACAGATACAGACACACAGGCGCACACACACACCCAGGCCCAGCAGGCGCGCACACCGGTGTTTCCCAGTACGGCACCTCCCCCCCTTTCACAGAGCCACAGGTTGGAATTAGATTAGAAAAGACCTCTGAAACCATCGAGTCCAACCTGTGATTGAACACCACCGTGTCAACTACGCCAGGGCACCGAGTTGCACGTCCAGCCTTCCCTTAAACACCTCCAGGGACGGTGGCTTCCTGGGCAGTCCATTTCCATATCTAATCACCCTTTTTGTGAAGAAATTCCTCCTAATGTCCAACCGAAGCCTACCCTAGCGCAGCTGAAGGCTGTGTCCTCTCATCCTGTCACGGATTGCCTGGGAGAAGAGACTGGCCACAACTTGGCTACAACCTCCTCTCAGGGAGTTACAGAAGCGATAAGGCTCCCAGAGTCGCTCCTCATAGGGAATGCGTTCCCTACGGACACGCTTCCCCTCTGTCATCCTGGGGCACCAAGGGTACAGCCACCTTGCCCCTGGAAGCCAGAGCAGGGCTGACTGGAGTCACCAGCTTCTCAGGGAGATTGCCTATGGCTTGCTGCTTGCCATATGTTTCCAAAACTTTGTGCTGTGTTTGAAAACAAGTCTAGACTCTGTATTTGTGAAAGAAGAGCACAAATCAATGAGACATAACTTAGTTGCATAAACAGGAGTGATTAGTTCTGTTTGAGGTGCTGTCAGATATCCAAGATATCCATATGTGGATACGTCTGGAAAATATATTATGTGACCCCTCCAGGAAACCTGACCATGCTATCAGCTGAAAGCTGTGCAGAATAACTTACAGCATCCCCAATGGCAATGAGCATGGGATGTGTTAGACAGCTGAATTGAGCCTCCTGGGTAATTTCAGGGGCTGTAGGGTCTGAGTCCTGATGGGCTCTCAGCTGCCATGTTAGGATGGTGTGAGTCTTCTCAAATCCTGGGTTGAACCTACTGCATCTCAGCTGCCATCCCCAATGTCCTAGGGCATCTCCATAGTCTCCTGCAGAAGGAAGCCAAATCCTGTTTCTGGTTTACAAGTAGCTATCTGCATACAGACACACTAATTCAGAGCCCTTAACAGGATTATATTCTTGATATTCTCAATATCTAGGAGCTGTTTAATCAACTGGCATGTGAAAAGATTTCCCTTTCCTCTTTCCATCTGCATGGGAAGAAGAAATGGAAATATGGAAAGTATTGATGTGCTTTTACATAAATTTTTACCAATAAATATTTAAGGCACATCAAAACACATCTCTTGCGTATCCTCTCAGTCTTCACTGGTCCACGGTTTATAGCACTAAAAATAAAAGGGGTTGTGGGTTGTTGTTGTGGGCACAGGAGGCAGTTGTCCATTTTGTGCTTGTTTGCTTTTTATGTCTTCTTTGCTCACTGTACAAATAAAGCCAAGTGTTTGATAGCCCAGCAGATTCTCAAGTACAGTTCTTAAATTATATTATTTTGCAAATAACTCTTCAGAACTTCTCAATACAGATTTACCATTATCAGATTCTTCGTATTTGGGTTCACAGCAGTGAAAGATGCAGAAGTTGCAACATACGGTAGCTGGCTTGGCTCTGTTACTTCCAGATGTGTGCTCCCATGTCCCCAGAGAATCTACATTTCAACACTGCGAACATAGTCGCATGCCCCCGCCTACTTCTTTCAATTTCCTGCTGCTCATCACTCCCCCTCTAGCTGTTCCTGCTGCTGCTGCCAGCCTCCTGCCTTCATCCAGTGGCTCACCCACTACAGCACCTTTCTGCCCCTGCTTCAGCATTTTAAAACAGGCACCAGGTCCCACCCTGGATAAACTCCCACCACCTGGAAAACTGTGATGGTAGCAACCTTCAACATCAGGGTAGGTGTAAATAATGACTTTGAAGCATCAGTGACCTCAGTCCAGTAGGTCATCATCAATATAGCAGCTGCAGCGAGACCATATTTGTGGCACAGAAGTATTACTTCACAGATGCTGGTAACTGCTGGTCCTACTCTGTTATGGTTAAGTAGTAGTATAAACACAGAATTGAGAAGTACAGTTACCATACAACAGTTAGAAGCAGTGTGTGGTTTATAGTCTGAGAGTCCCTCCACAGTATGTCACAACTTCTCCTACAAACTTGCACTTGAGAGCGAACAAAGCTGATCTAGATATGTTCCAAAGCTTCAGTAGCAGCACAGTGAGATACTGCATATGGGAATAATTTTGAATCCTATGCATGATAACCCCATCCCCTGAGGCTGTGCCAGAAATCAAGATTCTGTATTTTAAACTCAAAGACTAGAATAATGCTCTGAAAAGCCAGAATTGAGGTTACCTGTGACATGACATCAGCCACAACCTTGAGAGCTATCATAGACTGTTTTTTTAATATTCCAGAAGGAACTGTTACAAGCATTACATTTAATGATACTGTAAAATAACGGAGCAAGAAGAAGTAGTCATAATGTATGTAACTTCTTAAGGATGTAGCCAAGCATCGACACTGCAGTGCAGTGTAAACAGCATCTCTGCTGAAATGCAGTCCTCTGCCTTGGGCAGATGCATTATTTTTTATTACTATTTTTTCACAGTAATGAGATACCTAAATGAGTAAATGCAATGTCTCTCTTTGGCTTTCAGAGTCTGAAGTGAAGGTCAGTAAGGCAAGAATATTACATCTATCAGGAAGAAGGATGAACCAACAATGTAAACATAAATAAGAGACAGTATCAGAGTGCAACTCTGTATGCTTTTTATTCTCCCCAACTCTGTCATTGTGCTAATGGTCATATATTGTGCTGATGACCTTAAAAACTTTTTAGCACGTCTAAAAGCTTTTCTTCTGACTTAAAGATACAATCTTATAGAAGATCTCACTTCTACCTATAAACTTAGTCATCCGTACCTTCAGTAGTTAAAACACCAAATCCCACAAAAGTTCGCTAGAGGGAGCGCTTGTTATTTAAATATATGTAATAGATCTATTCACAAACACAATTAAAATAGGCTATAAACAGCAGATATTAGGTTTTGTATTCATGCCAGAATACAGATCATTCCTCCTTTCTTGGAAGAGGATATAGTTCTGCCAACTATGCATGGTCCTATCTGTGTGCTTCTTCTGCTCTTCCTGAAATGCACCATTTTCTCAATCTCAATGGTCATTTGCAGTAGTGCATGAAAGATGTTATGTGGATGTTTATATAAAGTAAAAGAACAACGGGGTATAATTCCATTTCCTTCTCTTCCATCTTCCTTCCTCTCCAAAACACACCAAAGGAAAAGAAAACTTATTTTTAGTTTAAAACTTAGCCATATCTCTTGTAGAATGATTTGTCTCCTATGCTTATCCAAATCTTTCTACTGTATAATATCCAGAAATACTCCTGGTACGTATCATCTTAGAAACAGTGTATGTGGCGCCCTGTCATTTTTTGGATATGATTTTTGTTTTCTGCTGCACTGGACAGGGGATATCTCTTTATTCTCTCCCATACCAAGGGAAAACGGAATGATTCACTGTGCAGTCGGACAGCTTATGAATGGTATTTGGAAGTGGAGGCAGCAGCACAAAAGAATCTCTCACATGAAGAGATTGCCTAACTGCTGAAGAGTCATTGCAATGTTGGTTTCAGGCTCTAAATAGCCTCTCCTCACAATGCAAAATTAATCCCTGAAGTGGGTAGGAACAGACGGATGAACCTGAAATGTATCGATTTGTTTCCCATGTAAGAAATAGCTTCACAAATAATTCCATTTCCTTTCACTGGCTCTACTCTTTATTACTTGAGGGTTTTTGTTGGGTTTGGGGGTTTTGTTTGTTTGTTTGTTTGTTTGTTTCTAACTGAATTCTGTGCACCAGTGAAGTGGGTGGGTGTGACAGGTTTTCTGCCTTGGAAAGAATACATAACATTAGAAGTAGTACAAATGCTAATGCAGGGCAATTTCAATTGACTAGAAATAATAATCACTTCCTGTGTCTGGTTCTCCATAGGCCTAATTTTATTCTGTTTAAAGTGGCAGAATATGACAATATACAGAGACAGTTTCACTCTCTCTAACGCAACATTTTGGCAGAGAATGACTCTTGTTGTCACAGAGTAGAAGCATGCACTGCAGAGTAGATAAATTTCCACTAATTTATCTCTGTGAACATACTCACTGCCATCTATCTTGTATGACATGGAAATGGCAAAATTTCTGCTTTTCCCCTTCACCAAGGCAGAATTGGCATCTGTGATGGTACTAGTTTATGAACTGTCTGATCAAACTGTAGTGTGCTGTAGCTATAAAACATAAAAAATATATTTAATTTCAAAGATATATTTTACTATGCTTATTAGCAAGATATGTGTTTTAAATAGCTTTTTTACCATGCTTTCAAACGCATTACTGATTATTTCACTTTTTGTACATGATGATGTACATGAGATGCTTTCTCTTACTGACAGATTTCAATAGCTATCACTTAAAATAAGTCAAAACCTGAAAGATACAGATTTTTTTCCATTTTTTTCCATTACCTTTTAAGGGGAAAATATTTGAATGTGATTCAGATTAATACTTGAAAATTAAGTATTTCCTCCACAGTATTGCATGTTACAGATTGATACCAATCATAAAAGCATCTCATATTTTAATATACACTTTTTAAATCAAAACTTTTTCTTAGTAATTTATGGGCTGAATAGCAAGAGCTGTTTGCTTTCCTAAGCAGAGAAGCAGAATGGGATAATACTGCAGACCTTCCGCAGTAGTATATTTCTCTTGACAAATTCCACAAGATTCAGCACAACTGTTGACACCCCGAAGACTTTTTTTAAAAGAGGTGAAACTGCATTATGCAATTGCAGAACTGTACATTTCTGAAGAAGACAAGATCTTTCAAGCAGACAAGATCACCTCTGTAGGTTCAACATTCTCTCCCCACTTACCTTTCCAGAAAGACCAGAGACATTTTGGTACATCTGGCACAAGTGTAAGTGACTATGGCACCAATTCCATGTTTCAACAGCAATATCTGTAGTCCAGTCTTGCTTCCCAGCACATTCATTGGGCATGTCAGGGGAATCAGTGGTAGAATGCTGGGCTGAGTTTCTGCTATTTTTGCTTTTTGCTCCTGGCAATCCTTCTTCCTCATTTCCCAGGATCTGATTGTGAAATCTGAAAAACTAGGCAAAGGAAGGATGACAAAGCCAGGTCACATTTGATTTGCTCATAACTGCTCTTTTCATGCAGACTGACACTGTCAACATGTCTCAGAATGTGCTGCCAGAGCTCATTAATTTTAAGCTTTGAATCTTAAAAAATATCTTCTAGTCATTTCTATTACCAGATAGTGGGTTTATAGTAAAATACAGATTAAGACAGTTGAAATAATCATCAGGTCACTCAGATCACTGACAAAGTTGTATCAAGGTTTATTTCTGGCCCACTCTCTCTCAGTATACATGTATATATCTATATATAGATATATAGAGAGAGATATATATCTGTACTTCTATATCTTTCACTATACATCAACCTATATATACAAACACACATACATGAATAGAAACTGACTTCCTCCTAAACTCTTTCTGCAGCTGGCAGAGACACACAGGTTTGTGTAGGGAAAGTCCTCTGATGTTCTGGTGATTCTGTGCTAGGGCATGACAAGCTACCCTGGGATAAATTTGTAAATATGCTCTGCCTTTCTCTTTTTCTGCCTGGACATATCAGTAGGTAAAGAGACAATTTAGATATGAAGAAAAGCCTTGTTAGCCAGAATGGAATGCTAAAGTAATGTGGGTACCACATGGCAAATACTGGGCAGCAATCAACTTCCAGATAGAGACTGAAAGCTTCCAAAAAGATTAGATTATTGAACTTGCCACATACGAGCAGATATTCAGGTACTGTTACCTGATGTGTTATCAGAAAGTGGCAGAAAATTTAAAAGTAGGGGAAACAAGGCTAATAATCTGGTTTACTAACATCAGCTTCAGGTGTAGTGTAGTTCGTCTTGAGCTACACCATAGGAATGTCTGATATATCATCTGTGTAGGATTTTCTGATTCTTTCAATGTCTAAACACTCACTCTAATCCTGGGAGTTTCTGCTGCAAGGCCCACATCATCACTGTAGGTGAGCTGTTTTTCCTAAGTGTAATGACTGGATGGAGTAAAAAAAAAATTAATTTGTTTTCCATTTAACCTGCAATTCCCTATTTTATTTGCAGTAATATTGGCATGATATGGAGAGTAGGCAGAAGGGGAAGGATGGTTGCCATATATTTCATATCTTTGGGCAGTAATTATCTCCAATATAGTGATGGATCTGTTTCAAGGATAAAATGACAGTTTTTCTGTAGGTGGGGGTAGAATACCATGATTCTTGTCAAGTAATTACAAAAGTAATTAATTCTAACTTAACAGTGTACTTTCAGCTACTTATGCTATAATTTTAATTGTTGTCTTACTTCTAATTTGGTATGAAATAACCACATGAAACAAGCTTTGCACCAAAGGAAAAGTTATTTAGGTTAGTGCAAGGGGGTCTAATTATGAGTCACAGGGTATGATTTAGAAAGGGAAAATGTCATGACTGCAAGATCCTTTGACCTATATAAAGGGGAAGGCATCATAACATCCAGATTGTTTTGTTTGAAAGACTCTGTGGGAAGTAAATTTATCTGGGCAAAACTGCAAAGCTGAAAACCTTTTTGTCTCTAGCTTCAATTGCCCACTTTACCATTTGCTGGTAAACATAGGTGGTATAAAAAATGGGTATCTCTACTACATTTCAATGATACTTCTCTGTCTTCACAAGCTTGGTATTCCAGAGCACTTGATATCTCTTTTAGAAAGCTTTTGCTTATTGAACTAAGGAATGAAATTTTTTAATGTTTCTTTCCTTCTGGCCTTGCCCCTCAGTTGGGACAATTCCAAGAAAAAATACAGGCTGTGTAGAAAACTGATTGAGAACATGATTGAGGACAGTGTTGGTATATGAAAAAAGCTTGCAGCCCAGAAAGCCATCTGTATCCTAGGCTGCATCAAAACCTTATGATCCTGTCAGTGAGATGATTACAATATCTTCATGATTCATAGGTTTCTTAGGTGAGATGGGAAGCCTAAGCTCATTTCCCATCTCAGCCCAGAGTTTTTCACGGCGCGTTTTTACAACATAATCAAAACAATATTCTTAACACAGAAGCAACTGTTCATTGTTATGAGCCTGAAGTGTTTGGTTTCTAGCAAGCTCTGCTTTTCAGTTTAGGCTCAGAAATATGGTAGTGCTTGTTAACAGATGACTTTAAAAGATAAAGGAAACTTAGGTTTGTCACCTAAGTTGACCAGTATGCAAAATTTGTTTTTACATCTTTCTCAAAGTTCTGTTTTTCAGTCAGCAGTTACTGATCTCAGGGTGTGAATCACTGGGTGATAGTCTACAGCACGTGTGATGCTGAGATCTAAACCCACATGATGTTACTTTTAAGAAGTACTTGAGGTGATTTTCATTTGTATACACAGTGTTTTTCAATTGTTTTCCCATTGACTTAAACTCTTCTTCAGGTATTTTGTTCAGGTCCAGACATCCACTTCTGAACTCCTATGCTGGTCAAAGACAGCTATGTCCACAGCTATGTCAGTGAAGCACTTCCTATGCACTCTTTCCCATGCAGAAGACAAATGCCAGTCAGCCAGCTCCAGCCTAGCTGGCCTAATTTATTTTACCTTTGGTAACGGGGAGTCTTGTCCCATGCCTTCTCCTTCCTCCAGCTAGAGTCAGGCAGAAGTTACTCCCTAAGGTTAAGATATTATCAGCCTCACCAATCTTTGTTGCCCCTCTGCTGGATATTAAATGCCACAAGCAGAGTCGGGAAAAATCAGTATTTGTTTATTCCTTTGCTGCCCTCATGCACAGCCCAACTTCTGTAACTGTGCAGGAGTTTGGGCACATGCCACATTTTATTCTGCTGCAGCCAACGCTTGTAACTCTTGAACAAAAAAGAGCAAAGGAGTATATACTGAGATGAATGGTTCTGTATGTGACTTCGGGTTCTGCACTGATGCTAGATGAAAAGTCACATTAATTAAGCTGAGCGCTAATTTAAAGTAGGTCTGAGAAAGAGTAGGAAGACAAAACTTACACGGTTCTTTCTCCATCTTCCTCTCACCACTTCTCTGTGCAGGAGACTGGCTGCAAACTTTGATGTTTCACAAAAGCAAAGAAACTTTCTTATATAGAACACTGGGTTTTAGGAAAGCTTCTGTACATAGAGTGTGTTGCCCTCTTTGTTGACCTCCATCTATTAATCTAAAACCCACAAGAGTTCAACCAGTTTACTTCAGTGTAACTAGGGTTGCTCTCGCAGCAATAGGTGGAAAGTGCTGTATTTTACTTATGATAAAACAAAAATCATAGAATATCCTGAGTTGGAAAGTACCCACAAGGATAATCAAAGTCCAACTCCTCCAAAGGCCCCAGGAATCTCACCAGGGGCCTCAGAGCATTGTCCAAAGGCTTCATGAACTCTGACAGGCTTGGTGCTAAGACCACTTCCCTGGGGAGCTTGTTCTCGTGCCCTACTGAAGAGTAATGAAATACAGGTAAAACACAAAGAATTCACAGATAACTATAGTATAAAATTTAGCTTATATATATAATGGCCAAGCAAGAAGACAAATATTAATATTCAAAACTGAAGTTTCATCTCGAAGATCACTAACAGGAGAACACCCCAATAGAGGAAAAATGTAACTTAGTGACAAAACCTCAAAGAGGAGTAAGGAGTGCTAGGCATGAGTGCTGTAGCATAGACTCTAGCCCAGTGAAAGGGAGAGGGACATAGCTGCAAGAAAAACACTTCTTTTATTAATTCAGAACTATATTAATTAGAGCAAATTATTATTATTACCAAGACAATTTTGACTAAGTATTTATAATTTTTAACTAAAAATTAGCATTGAGGTTTTGATTCAGTATTAAGAACTCTGAATATCTGCTCTTTTTAATCATCAAGCTTTCTGACTTTTGCTTCTTGGAAAGCCCCACCTTACTTCTCACTTCTAAGTTTTTTCACCTCTGATGCTTTCAGGTTGTTGTATTTCTTATTAGCATGAACCAGAGCCAAGTTGGACGTGTAATTTTTTCTTCATTCTTACTAATGCTGTGAAAGCATCTATGTGTATTACTACCCCAGTCTATTTTGCTCCTATCTTCTACTGCTTAATACATCAAGTTTCCTTGGAGGAGTTTATGTTAAATAATCAATCTGCTAAGGAGCAAATGAATAGCTGAAGCTTTTTTCCTTATCGCACCTAGACCTTCATGTTTGCACCAGACAGGAAGGATTCTTACTCAATGTCATAGGCGTGGGGCATTACTGCTAGTACCGAGTAGTTCTCTGGTTGGATGAAAGAGGAAAACAAATACAAAAGCTATCATTCAGGAAGAAGCCTTAGTATAGAAATTGATTTTTCAGGGCTAACAAAGGTCTAATAAAGATCGTGTAGCCATTGTTGGCATTATCTAATGTAATTTCTTTGACAATTGTCTTCAAAACAGGGTGCATGTGCCCCAAGAAGTGTGTAAGACAATTCACTGGAGTTCAGGAAGAACAGATTTCGGTACCATTAAAAACAAACAAACAAAAAAACCCAAAAACAAAACAACAACAAAAAAGGCTTTTAAAATAGTGTTTCTTTCATCTGTATCTCATCCTTTTAAATTTTTTGGTAGGTTTTATAATGTACATAATATATTAGTATAATAGTACATCTATATAACTTATTTATAAATAAAAATACCTATATTGAGGAGTTGTGCTTAAAATGTTTTTACATTGGCTACATGAAGTTTGGAGACCTGTGTCATATTGGAGACACCTTACACTGGGCATTTGTCTGATCAGCTGCAGAACGTAAATCCCGGTACAGTTTAGGAACCTTCATGTGGCTAGCTTCAAGTAGCACTATTGAAACAAGTTACCTATTTTTTCCACTGGAAAATTAATCTTATAGGTGAAGGACAATGATAGATCAGGCTGCTGATATGGAGACAACATATTGCTTCCCTCACACTTACATTCATCTTCTAATTGGATTGCACTTAGTATCTTAACAAATCCTTTGCAGCTTCCCTTTCTGTAAAGAGAAGGTGAATATTCATTGGAATTTCAGTGTTTCAAATCATATGTCAGTTCTGGAAAAATACCTCTGATGGTGATTCCAGTATTTGTGATGTAAGCTGAATGAAAGAGCTGGATAGTGCTGCATGAGTAATGGGTCTATTATGCAAAAATAGGTTTTTGAATTGGGGAAAAAATATGTATGCTTCTAGGAAATATTATAAAATAGCTTTGTCAGTGATTAAAAGAGGAAGTAGTTGCAGCAGTTTAACGCGTGTTTGTATTGTCATCCTACAGGAGAAATGTAGTCAGTAAGAAAAGACTGAAGAAATTCAAATGTGCGCTAAAAAATCAGGTAAGAAAATTTATTTATTTAGAATTTGTAACGTTCTCAGGAGCAGAAGTAACTCTTTCCACATTTTGTTTGACTGACAGGGGCATTTGATTTGTAGTAGTATTTCTTCAGTCTTTATAGTTTGAAAAGATTGAGTTTGTCTAGCCTGGGAGAAGAAAAACATTTGGAGGGCTTATGTAGAAAGGAGCTCATTCTGTGTTCTCAGGATGGGTAAGACAGGAATCCTAGGCTCCATACTGAATAAAGAAGACTCACATCTGAAAGATTTGTTTCCTTTTTCTTATTTATAGCTGACACTTGAAGAAATACCTGAAAAAATTATACTCCCTATCATTCTTCCTAAGAAGATGTTAGATATACATTTGATGTTAGAAATTTAACTGTTTCTGCCATAGGGAAGGGATATGAACAAATAAGACCCCATCCAGTCCTATTTGTTTTATGAAACTGTGGCTGCTATTTCTAATATTGTTTTTTTAGTTTTCAAGGCTAAGTCTGGGCTTTGATTTATCTTTACTCTGTCAGTGAGAAAATTCCAGAAGAGTAAACCTCCCAGACAAATATTTGGTTAAAAAATTGCACGAAGTCCCATGGATTATAAGTGATGTGCTTTTATTTTACTCTATTTATTGTATAATTATGTAAAACTGTGCTGAACTGAATACTGTAACAAGCCACATTTTCTTCAACATGTCTGTATGAAGTTCAGGCTTGGCCATGTTTAAATAAAGATTAAGGTTTTCCTGGTTAAGGTAACAGCTCTTTTATGAAAACAGAGTTTCAGTGTTATAGCTACTGATCTAGTTTGTTTATTTAGCTAACTATGTATTAAGGTATTACTCAATTGTCTAATTAATTCCACTTGTTTTTTATGACGCCAAATACTTTAAATACATATATCCATCTCAGGAAAAGGCTGAAGTGCTCAGAACTGCTTTTGTAATTTAAGAGCCCAAATCAGATTTTGCCTTCTGAAGTCACTTAGGTTTCATGAAGAAACATTTTCCTCAGCATCTCTTTCCAAAGACCTGATAGTGTGAAACATGAGGGAGGTGCCTGCAACGACAGAAGTGAGTAGGATGAGGATTGTGCAACAACGAAAACAAAAAGTCAGATAGCTGCTCAGTTTATTTTGCTTGTGCTTCATGGGTTTGCTGCAAGGAGAGGGGGCTCTCTGCATGTCCATTCCCATGCACATGCATTCAACGAGCTGCGAGAGGGAAAGTGAAACTGGGATGGTCAGAACGGGGGGAGGCGAGTGAGATGTGAATGCTGGCAGAACAGTGGAGTAGAGGGAAGGGACCTGTAATGGTGTCAACACACCATGGCCATCTGGTTAATGTGGTGATAAAATGGACTTTTCTGTGGAAAGCTTTCACTGTTGTGGACAGACATACGTGACTTTAGACATTGTGAAGAAATATCTGCACATTTGTGCAAAGTTTGTGAAGACATTGAATTCATACTCACTGCATTCATAGCTTATGGATACTTAGGCTGACAATATGCAGAGCTTTTCAAGATATTTCAGCTAAAGAAATAAATTATAATTAGGCAAAAAGTACTTTCCACAGAGAAAGGCTAGTACAGAAGTAATTTTTTGGTAGCTGTTTTTCCTGTGGAACAATTAGTGTGAAAAGTCTGGTTTCTGTCTTCACTGTTTTCCTCACAGAGTTGTTACTTGACAGATTAGGATAAACCCCAGGGAGCCACTGAAAAAGTCCAATGGTTTTCACTGGTTTCTATATCACTTTTTTGAGAAGGATAATATGTTATGTAAGGAAATTGATACCATAGTGGCAAATCTCCCATTAAAGGATTAAATAAAAGTTTTATACATTTTCCTCTCCACTTCTCTTTGGCATGGTGCCATAGCCAGGGAGTTCACGTCATAGGCTGATACATGTTCCTCTCCGCTGAAAGGGTAAGTCCTAATCAGAAATGTCCAAAATACTTCCTTCTCTATTCAGTTGTGGTCTTAGGATCAAGTGCTTGTATCTTCACACACACGCAGATGCATGCACACACGCACACAGACACATGGACTAGCTATATTCTGATTGTTTTTTCCCAGTTTTGTGCCCTGACTTTTATTTAGGAAATTACTGAGACCTGTTAAACCAGGTATGTACACAAATGTCAGTAGCTGAGAAGTGACCAAAAGAGTACCCTTTCTGCTTTCACCGTTCCATAAGGACGTCACAGGGGCTGTGAGGCTGGGCTGCCCCACAGGGGCTAGCCAGAAGCCAAGAGAAACAACAGGGCTATGACCTACCCTACCAAGGTCAATGCATCAGCACCCAGCAAGGGAGTAAGGATAAGACAGGGATGGTGATCATGGCTAGCCTACAGCCCTGCAACCATCTGGCAAAGCCACAGTGATGGAGCAGGTGCAAAGTCCAGTGGGTGCAGTAAGTGATGGTCAGAATGTACAGACTGTGCACAGACTGTGTGTAGCTCAAGCAAGGACCACGTCTGAGGATTTGGTCCCAAGGCGATAGGTGATGTAAAGCTTCCCAGAAGAGGGAAGAAGAAGAAGAGCCATATACTCCTGACTCTTTCTCAGTGGTGTGAACTCAGCTGAGCTGCAAAGGCGGGAGCCGCACTCAGGTTTTGGGATAATAGGGGCTCAGCAGCAGTGCTGGACTGAATTTTTCCTTTGAGTATCACTGAGAAATGCTGTTGTTTTAACTAAAGTGTTTTCTTGGAAGCATATTGCATTATCAACAAAGTCTCTGAGTTCTAAATGGGGCTCTCAGAATCCTAGAGCATAGGGCTAGCAGTGTTAGGGTACAGCAGACACCAGCGAGTCCGTACTGGGAGTGGAGATTTCAAGTCTGTGCAGCAGGCAATGAGCATACTCAGTAGCTCAATAAAATGCTTGAGGGTGTGCTAGACCAATAAACATGAAACTTCTAGAAACATCAACCTCCTGGAACAAGAGCACCACCCAAAGTGTGTTTCATCTGAGGAAACATCATAATTTCTTGTAACTTTCTTTGTGAAAAATGAAGAAAAAAAATGTCCGTGTGTCTATGGTTTTGTTATGACTCAGACCAAACTCAAATTTTAAAAGTGCCTGAACTTCCCAGAAACCTCAGAACTCTTTCTGATCATCTCTGGAAAGAGGCTTGCTCTACCACTTACCAATTTGTTACTTAGAACAAAAACGTTGATTTCTACACAAGCCCCTTTTAGGAAGCAAATTGTTCTTTTGTGGCTGTGGCTGAACTTTTCAGAAAAAAAAAAAAAAAGTTAAAAGACTTTCACAGTAGAGAAGAGAGAGGAGTCTAAATCTGTAATGAGGCAGCGTAAATGGGAGCGGTAAAAGCCCTGAATGTTGAGAGCATGCCCCTTATTTACATTTACAGCCACAAAGATAGTGACTTTTTGTGTCGTGGTATGGGCTTACTGCTCTCAGGAGAGGATATAGCAGACAGTTTTAAAATGCGTCTCTCTCCAGACAGTGGTTAGACCAAGAGGAGGGGCAGGCATTAATGCTTTTTCTGTGGTGACCAGTGACAGGACCTGAGGAAACCGCCTGAAGTTGTGTCAGGGAAGGTTTAGGTTGGGTATTACAAAAGGATTCTTCACCCGGAGGGTGATTGGGTGCTGGAACAGGCTCCCCAGGGAAGTTGTCACAGCACCAAATCTGACAGAGTTCAAGAAGCATTTGGATGATACTCTTAGACACACAGTGTGATTGTTTGGGATGTTCCTGTGCAGGGCTAAGGGTTGGACTCGATGATCCTTGATGAGTGCCTTTCGACTCAGCATATTCTGTGATTCTGTCGTTACAGAAATGTTAGTTGATAACAGTAGGGCTTATTTATATCTCAATGCAAAGTTTCAGTGTACAACTTGATTCTTCAGTGCACAAAAATATTGCTGACATAAGCATGCAAATGAACTTCATATCACTTGTTTAAATGTTAAACTGTTTTTCCAGGCTGTAATGTAGCTCAAGATACACACTGGTAAAAGATCTAAAATGAAAAATGTACAGAAGCTTTTTTTCTTTTTTATTTATTTAACACTACCTTATCAAATGCAGGCAAGTGTAGGGATGTGATTTGGATGAAATTTTTTGTGGAGTAACAGCTGCATTGCCAAAACCATCTCAATATAAAAGTCTAAATTGATTCTAGGAACTGGTCTGTATATTCTGGCTACCACTTCCCCCCCACCCCCCCACAAATGGCTTTTACTTTCACAGAGGGAGATGGGTCCAGCTTCAAATGTGTAAAACAAAGTAAAAATTAGCATCTTGTCTCTGATGATATGGCACAATGAGAAAACTGACCTTTGTTGACAAGTGTGAGTGTAGTTTAATTTGTGGGTTGAGAGCGTGACCCAGACATGCCATAAAATGAAAGCAAATAACGAGAGGACACAGTCTTAGGCTGCGTCAGGGGAGGTTTAGGTTGGATATCAGGAGAAACTTTTTCACAGTGAGAGTGATTTCCCACTGGAATGGACTTCCCAGGGAGGTGGTGGAGTCACCGTCCCTGGATGTGTTTAAGGATAGGTTGGATGATGAACTTAGTGGTATGGTTTAGATGGTTTAAATGGTTTAGATGGTATAGATGTTAGACTGATGTTGCATTGGTTGTTAGCCTAGGTAAAGGTTGGACTTGATGATCTCTGTGGTCTTTTCCAACCTTATTAATTCTGTGTATGTAATTCTGTGTCTAAAATGTAGTTTTATATGGCCTCATGTATGTGTATGTGGTGGAAACTTCTTTTTATATGTATGTGGTAGGAAATCAGTGCTGCCTTAAACACGTTGATTGAACACTGAGTTTGAATTGTGATGTGTTCTTTCTTAAAACAGCTTGAAACTGGTTCTTTGCCAGTGAAGCTGCTCAGAGATAAGGATAGCTTGAAGTTTTTAACTATTGGCTGGTAAACTGACTTGGTAGTAATTCAACATCCTGGCTGTAATTAAGAAACAAGTCATGAGTTAGTTGTAGTTGTCGAGGACCCCGTTGCTAAAACATAAAGAAGGAACAGGAAAGCAATGAATAATTTACAGTTCAGGGCTTCCTGTATTCCTGACTTCTGGTACAGGTGATGCAAAGTCCATTCTGCAAAATCTGTGAAACAGCTGAAAAATCACTCATGGTCCTTTCTAGAGAGGAACACCTACCAAAAGGAAATAATCCTATTTTTTGGCTTGTGTTGTATTTATCAGTTTAAAGTTCAGCATAAAATCAACATGAAGCCATGGCATTAATATTAAAAGAATTATGGCACCTGATCTGAGTCAGGGCAAAAAAGTCCCTTTTGTCAGAGGTGTTTCAGGTGCTTTATCACTGTCACTAGAACAGTAATACGGGAATGAACTTTCAGCTACAGCACTCAGCTTGGGCGCCAGAAGTCTGCCAATTCTATCATATATCAAAGCTATGACATTAAACATGTTCTTCCTGCCCTGTCTTGGCAGAAATTCCCTGGAAATGTCCATCAGGGGTTTTCAGCAGGGGCCACTTCCTCAGCTTCAGGAACCCAAAACTGACTCAGCAGCATCTCTTGCTATGACCCCGCTCAACCCGAGGCAGCTCTCTGACTAGCTGAGATGAGGGCACTTGCCCCTTTGTCCTCAAGTCTCAGACACCTTCATCCAAGGATCGACTCTGACGTGAAGCCGAGCCATCTGCACTGAGCCCTGGGCCTGGTACTGTGTCCCAGGAGCTCTGAGGTAGGTGCATGTGTTTTACCTTCAGCATCTGTGAACTCTGTCACTCCTTACCTAGATATTTAGGGTCCCAATGCCTCACACAAGTTCTGACCCCTTGCAGCATTTGTGGATTGGAGTGGCTCCCTTTGAAGTTGTTTGTTGGACAGTATTGAACTTTGAGAATTGCATTGTGGGCCATTGTTTCTTGGGCTTTAAGATTTTTCATGTAACTTTCTTAAAGCTTTTTGAGTTATACTTCAGGGCTATCTGGGTGAAACTATCAGGACTCAGCAGTTTTTTTTTTTCCCAATTCACTCCCTCTCATTTGCAGCAAACCTACAAACAACCCAAAAAACTCCCCAAAAGTGAGATGCATTGAGAATCTCTTCTCAACTTCTACCCATACTTCACTATTTTTCTCCTGCCTCCAAAAGTGCTAGATTTTCCTGCTGCTTGTAGCTCCTCAGCCCTGTATCCAGAAGAGGAAGTCAGACACAGTATATTTGAAGGAATAGTTGGGAAGAATGAGTCAAATGGAAAAGGGAAAAAAAGGAAGCCAAATGCTTGGTATAGATGAGTAAATAGTCCTTGGGGAGTTCAGTGAGGAGATGGAAGGCAAAGGATTGAAGATGAGCTTTTTGGTTTCTAAAGATTTTTAAGATGGGGGGAGGGGAAAGGAGGAGAAGGGCATGCTAGTAAAAGTAATTGTGAGGACAAGTGGAAGAGAGAGAGTATTACTGGATGTTAGAGATCACCTCCCACTCTAGGACAGTAAACACACATATTTCCATTCCAAGCTGTGTTCTGTCAGTCTTAATATCTACTGATCAAACCCCAACATTTTTTCCTTATTGTAGCACCACTTTTCCTGTTCATGGCTGATAAGCATGAGCTTTTCAATTCTGAAACATCAAATGAATATCCTGTTATCTCAGAACTGAATAAATACTCTTCAACACTGAGAGAAAAAAAAAGTACATGGAGATAATGTCAAGAAATTATTAATTATATCAATAATTTATTTCTTATCCTTTCCTTCATGTTTATTTTATATTGTTTCTTGAAAAATAAAATACAGCTGCAAAAAGTAGGGTAGAAACAGAGTTGCAAGAATTATTTTCTGTGGTTGATTCCTGCTTAAAAACCAAAACCAAACAAAACAAATAAAACAAAAAACCAAACCCAAAAACAAAGAAGGCAGATTTCTGCAGAGTTTGCAGGAGTATGAGGTCCTGGCACGAGGTACCACTATAAGCTAATGACGGTAAATCTTATGTTTCCACGGCACCACCTGATAGGTAGCTGCTCGTCCCTGCATGTTCCAAGCCTTACATGTCTGATGGCAGTTCCTGGGCAAGTGTTTTGCACTTTGTCTACTGCTGGACTTGCACTTGAGCTCAGGTGCACCCATACCTGAGTCCTTGGTCAGGCACAGGTGTAGTAGCTCAGTCCCCAAACTTTTATTCCAGTGTCCCTCCCTTCATCCAGATTTCAGAAGGATGGGGCACAGGTGAGGTCAAGTGTACCCCAGGCTTGTTCCCTTGCAAATATTTGCTGCCCTGCGGCAGTTTGAAAATGTATTTCAAGGGACAGAGCCCCACATTGCATCCAGACAGATCCTGCTGAAGGGAAGGAAGTTGGGAAGAGCAGGGATAAAAAGCAGACTTTGAAGTCATCCTTTTTGATTTTCCTGAAGCTGATCAACAACAGAGGAGCATTGCAGACACTTGGAAGAGTGTCTGGGTTGGCTGTCTCTCCTGCTGTGTCTCTTCCCTTCCCTGGGACAGCAATTGTTTACTCCTGCCTCGTTCTGGCAGAAGCAGGAGGATGTTTGTGGTGCCAGATGTTGCTGTAGGGAAGGGACAGCACAGCTCTTCTCAGAGGTTAAGGGCTGCAGGTGGGAGCAAGGTTTCAGGATTTTGTTCTCCTGAAGGTACATGTTTCCGTATGGGGAAGGAAAGTGGTCTCAATCAAGTCATACATGTGTGAAGAAAATTAACCTACTGAAATTTGATTGCATTCAGTGTAGCTCAGTAAGCTGCAATTAGTGATGTACTAATCTTTTTTTATCCTGTTTGCTCATATTCTTTCTCATTTGTAAGTTTTAGTGTTCCCTAATGCTTTCTCATTAAGGAGTGCAAACAAAATGTGTCATAAAATCGCTGATTTCAAAAAACACATTTCATTTTTCTCCATTGTTACAAAAAACAATAGATGGAGCTGAAACCTACAGGAAGTATCCCTTATCATCCACACCCATGGGCTCATTAGGGACTCAGCTTCTCACATTTGCAGCTATGTTTCTAGGATCAGAGATTACAAACACATCACTACTTATTATTAAAAGCTGAGGCAGCCCCTCATCTCTGTATGCGGAAGTTGAGAAGGAAGGTCAATAATATTTCCCAATATCTGAGGTGGAGCAGGAGGAATCTACAGGATACAAAATCTAGTACAAACTAGTTCATGCTATGGGAACTGGGGAACCAGAAAATATTTTTGTCTTCTAGAAGAGTACATTGGCTTAGACTTGAAAATCTACCTGTTGTCTAGCTTCTACTAAAATCTTTAAATTTCCCATCAATGTCTTAAATTAAGGTTAAACGTACTTCAACATTAGACATGGAAAAAGAAATCAAAACCCAGAGGAAAGTTTGCTTCAGGTCCTAGAAGGATCCTTTCCTTGTCACAAAGTACAGTGCCCAACTACATAAGAAACTAAGAGTTCCTGGAAAATATTTTTTTATTCTGCCTCTTTTTCTCAATTGGCGTCTAGTTGCTTCTTAGGAGTTTGTTCAGTGCTGAATTCATCAGTGAGGACCAAAGAAAAATGCTGCTGCAGGTGCTTTTGGAATAAATTTTTGCTCACAGTCATCCAAACAGGCTTCTTTCTCTGTCACTGGATCCAGCTTCCCCAAAGAAGTCCTCGTCATGTAGGAGAAGAAGTGGCTCACAGCAGTGCAGCAGGTTGGCCACCTTAGCTGGGATAGCTATTCCTGCTTTCCATGTCTCCACTAGAGGTAAAAAGATAGGCTAGGGCCTTCCCGCAAAGTCTTCAGATTAATTTCCTCACTCACAGGTGTATTTTACTGCAGCTATAGTAAATGCCCCCACACTTGCTGCTGGTCAAGGAGCAACTTGTTTCCTCACCTTCTGTGTAGGGGGAAGGGATTTCAAGCTGGGATTTAGTTGCTGCCATCACACCAGTAATGTTTGAATGTGAGAGCACATGGCCTTGAAGGAGAATTTTGGTGCCCATCACAGAAGCATAGAATCACAGAATATTCTGAGTTGGAAAGGACCTACAAGGATCATTGAAGTTTAGCTTCTGCAAGGTTAGCTTGCACAGCTCAGGCCTTGGAATCACACCATGTGCCTGAGAGCATTATCCAAATTCTTGAAGTCTGTCAGGTTTGGTGCTGTGATCATTTCCCTGGGGAGCCTGTTCCTTTGCCTGACCATCCTGTGTGTGCAGAATTTTTTCTTAATATCTAACATAATTTTCCCTGGCACAACTTCAGGCCATTTTCTCACATCCTGCCACTGGTCATGACAGAGAAGAGATCACACTTCCTCTCAGTAAGGAAACTGTAGACTACTATGAGGCCTCTCCCGAGTCTCCTCTTCTTTAAGCTGAACAAGTCAAGTGACCTCAGCTGTTCCTCATATAGCTTCCCCTCTATACTCTTCATTATCTTCTTTGCCTTCCTCTGGATGCTTTATATCTTTTTTGTGCTGTGGTGCTCAACTGTTAGTTTAGGACACCTATGTTCATGTCTTCAGGAACTCAGCATCATGGCAGAAGTCACCAGGATGCACTGTTACCTGTTTCCTCTCATGCTGGCCCAAGACTTGCTCCACACCTCACTAATGTTGCAGCAGCAGCAGACATGGCAGGTGAAAATTAGAATCTGAGTTGGACCATGGGCCCTCTTGGGAGGACAGACAAAAAAAGTGAAACCTTATATAATGCACAGGGATGAAACCCAGAGAGGGATGGAGGGACCTTCACCACATTCACACAGGGATGGTGCTTTTCAACATCCAAATTCCTCTCACCTCTCTCCTTCAGATGCTGTTGTGGCAAACTGTGAGGTGAGGAGCAGCAAGCAGTGAGCCCTGCACACCTTCACAGGGGTGATGAGAATCCCAGGAAAATGAGCAGCTAGATAGTGTAAAAGCAGAGGGTGTCTTTAGGCTCCTCTGATCTTCTAGCATAGAGCAAGGCAGGTGCTGCAGAGGTATTCCCAGCACCTGTGTTAGTAAGTGCTTCTCCGTCAGAGAGAGAAAAAATATTTGAATGGCATAGAAACATACATTAATGGAAACTTTTATTTGGTGGAACAGATATTCTGACTGTGTAAGAGAACACCCTTTTGTGATTCATTATGTACAAATGTCTAAATTGCTGTTGTAGCTAGGAGACAAATACTGCAGGAAATAACTATAAAAATATTTATGGATGAAAATGTGTATTATTTCTGAGATGAAAATAAAGAAGTTAAAAGGTTTATGACCTATAAGGGAATTTGATCCTTAAAAATATATAATATATAAATTTTAAAATTAAATAAAAATGGTTTATTCTTGACTTGTTTGGTCTTCTTTCATATATATTTTTTTTAAAAGTGCCCTCTATTATTATCTACAAAAGAAATTTGAGTAGAGATCACTAAATCCCTTCTACCACTGTGGCAGCAGGGGAGACACCCAGGAGTGAAAGTTGCATAGTGCCCTGCCAGTCCTCTGCTTGCTTACTCCCCTGTCAGCCCAGGCTTCTGGCAGGTCCTCTGTATCTGCTGGATGCCTTGGGCTCCCTTTGTGAAACTTTCTCTTAAACTGACCTTCACTGTACAGCATGAGAACCTACATTGCCTGCTGTCCCCAGGAAAAAGCCAGATCCTTGGCTCCTCTCTCTGTCATCCTGTGGGTGTTGCCTTCTACAGGAAGACACATCACTCTTTTCAGTGCAGGAATGACAGACAGCAGCTCACTTTGATGTGTTTGTTGCCCTGAACGATGTTTTCCTTAAGAAACACTGCTTACTTTAGAGATGCTCCTTTGGCTCACAGGTTCCTATGCTCTCTCCGTGCTCACTAGAAATGGTATCACAATTATTCAAAAACTTCTTACTGAAAAATTTTCACTTCCCCTTGTACACAATTTGGGGAAAAACCAAAAAGCACACTCTGGTGCTTTCAACTTTGTTTTGTGTAAGGTTGTGATAATAATAATCCAGTTGGCCTATACTGCAAAACTGAAGAGTTTGTTTGGGATTGTATAAGATTTCACTGGCATTAAACAGTGTCTGCTCTGATCCCGTTGTTGTTACTGTGCTGCAAACAGTTTCAACAAAAGGCACAAATGAAGATCTGCAGATACATTCCTAAGGCATGCAACAGAAATGATGATATGCCAAGAACTTCCTGAGAAAAGGATTGCAGAACTGAAAATATATTTAATCCAGAATAGATACCCAATATGGTTTTATTTGGGACCAGAAAAGACTGCTATTTTAGACCTCAGACTGCAAAAAATACAGCAGGGTCTATGCTGCTCTCTGCTAGAACATGATTGTGACTTCTTTGGGAGACAACTACTGGCACTAAATACAGCTCAGTGTGAATACAGAGAAAGGAACTGATCTTCCTTGGCATCAGCATACTCCAGCATATGAATGTCTCGGAATTAGAAATGCAAGGTGTACATTAGCAAAGAGGCCCTGCACCCTGCTGACTACATTTCTTGGTCTTAAAAAGATTCTTCTAAAGCTTCTTTGCCTTTTGCATTGATAAAGGAAATGACTGAAGACAGTACAATAAACATTCAGTCATGCAGCAAAGAAATATCTGGACTGAACAAAATTAATTGTTTTCTGGGTCAAGGGTAAGTGCAGATGAGTTGACAGAGCCTGCAGTTAAAAACTGAATGGCAAAAAGATCCAAAGATTAACTTTAATCTGTTTACATAACTTTAGTTTCCTCTTTGCAATCAGTATTTATGTCGTTGATACATTCAATGTTAACACATTGTATGTACATTTCCTAATGGTCTCAGTGTTTTTATTGGCCATTTCCAGGTATGCCTTATCATATTATGCAGTCTCTAGTGTCTGAAATGTATGGCAAAGCCTGACAGAGTGAAAAATCAACCAAGTGCTTTGAGTCTCTCCTTCCACCAGGCGCTGGCCTCACCTGCTGCTCAAAGTTTGGTCCTAGGTCCAAGTCTGCTGTCAGGGAGCATCAGTCACAAAAGCAGCTCCATGAGCCTCAGCTGTGCCCAGTGGGAGCCCAAGATGAGCCACATCTGGAGCATTGTGGGCTTCAAAGCCAGCAAGTTTGCATGTGAGGCTGCCACTCTGCTGGAAACCTATAGCTAAGATGATGACACCTGTCACGGTAAGGACACCAAATGACTCTTCGCCAGCAGCCTGGGTGCACTGCAAAGGTTTCCCAAGCCATGCTGCTTACTCTCTTGCTTCTTTCCTCTTCACTACCCTTCCATCTGAAGAGCCATGCATGAACAGGTTTAAACCTGATTTACCTTGAAGTACTCACCCTGCCCTTAGTAGGAGCGTTTTGCATGCACATCTTTGCAAGCAAAGGCAATGAGGATGTCAGAAGTAAAACTGCAGCCCTGTGAGAATATCAGGAAGACTGGAGTCATTCCAGGAGCTGCCATGGTTTTACATACACCTTAACAGAGCTGGAAACCCAATTTAGCCCTCGCTCTTTTTATCTAATAGTTCACAGGAATAATTGCAAGATTAAAAGTGTGAACTTATGCTTGTATCACAAGAATAGAATCAAAGTTCCTGATTTGAGCCGCAATACAGAGCCCTTTGGAAATATGCATCAGATAGCCTCTCTCTCACACATCCCATTTCCTTTCTGCAAGAAGTATCACTACATCTTGCTGAAAAGAGTTCTTTGTAAATGAGTGTCTGGAAAAATCAAGAGCTTTTCTGGGTGTAACAGCCATACAATAAATAATTAATGAGCCGCAAGATCATCTGCTTTTTTTTGCTTGCCTCTTTTCTGTTTCTTAAAAAGAAGGAGTAAAATCAGATTTCTGTTGAGACCCAGATGACACCTTTAAGCAATGTGCATGATAAATTAAGAAACTGGGTGGAGTGCTTCCTTCCTGCAACACTTTTGTAATCAGGAAGAAGATACAGACAAATAGGATGTCTTATACAACGTCTGAAAAACAACACCTTAACAAAAAACCACCACCTTAAAAAAACCCCAACATTCTCCTACCTCCTTGGTGAGCCTAATCTTGAGTCCTCTTAAAGGTCTGCATGACAAACACCCTATCTCAGTAGGTGGAATTTCTGGTACCGGCTAGCTGGTAATTCTTTTACCTTTTGTTTTCCTTTCTTGTTCAGTAAGCAGGCTTCTGTCTTGCACTTGTCTTGGAGTAGAAGTAGATGTATCTTCAAGGGATTTTTGGTTTCAGTTGAGACTTTACAGCATCTTCTTACCCAAACATGGGTGAATACATTTTCCATCAGCTGTGTGTTGTAAGAAGGGGACAGAGAGGGGAAAAAACCAAAACCTACAGGAATCCTACCATCTTGTATGAGCCAGCCACAGCCTCATTTTTCAGCAGCCTCCCTAGAGCAGATGACTGCTCTAAAGCATCTACTGGGAATATTGCAATTTGTCTCATCCTGCATCTGGGCAAAAAAACCCCCAAAAAACACTTTTCAAATAGCTGCAAAACAAAACTGAACCACTTTAGAACACTTCAGTTGATAAAACAAATAGCAAAAAGTAACAAAGAAACCCAAAGCATCAAAATGACTTAATTTTTTAACCACAGAAAATACTTTGCTTCCCTAAGTATTGACTTCTGCAGGAGCTGACCATTTTCCTGCCTATTTTGTCCAAAAGTTAGACAGTGGCTACAAGGAGCTAGGAAGCTGAGCAGCTTGAAGAAAGGCTTTCCCACTTGTATGTCTTTCATTTGGTGTTGGACTAGGTGATTTTTAAAGGTCCTTTCCAACTCAAACCATTTGGTATTATATCCATGAGATTGATTAATCAGGGAACAGGAAGACAGGAAACATTGGTTTCCTGTCAGTCTGCCCACCAGCTGCTAACATGTCTGGGTTGGCTACTGAAGTGTGAAAGAAACAAGTCTTGTGGCTAAGGTACCCAAACAACCTTGATGACTGAGGACTAGGGGAGCTTCTCACGGTAAGGGATCAGGTTTATGACCACTTGAGGAACGTGGTGCCTAAGTCTATGGGACCTGATGAGGTACATTCCAGAGTCCTGAGGGAATTGACCAATGTAGTTGCCAAGGCACTCTCCATGATATTCAAAAAGTCATGACAGTCAGGTGAATTTCATTGGAATTAGAGAAAGGGAGAACACTGTACCCCTTTTTAAAAAGCATAGAAAGGAGGACCTTGGGAGGACCTCTGTGCCTGGGAAGATCATAGAACAGATCTTTACACAAGCTATGTTAAGGTACCTGGAGAACAGGCAGGTGATTCAGAACAGACAGCATGGCTTCACCAAGGGCAATTTCTGCCTGACTGACCAGGTGGCCTTTAACAGTGGAGTGGCTTTATCAGTCTGAACTCCTGAAAGGCCTTTGACATGGTCCCTCTTGACATCCTTTCTCTCTAAGTTGGAAAAAGAGGGATTCAATGGGTCAACTGCTTGGTGGAAGAGGAATTGGTTGGATAGTAACATCCAGAGGGTAGTGGTCAATGGCTCCAAGTCCTAATGGACATCAGTGACAAGTAGTGTCCCTCAGAGGTCTACATTGGGTCTGTATTTAATATCTTCATTAATGACATAGACAAAGGCACTGAGTGCACCTTCAGTTAAATTTGCAAATGAAACCAAGCTGAGTGGTGCAGGTGACACACCTGAAGGATGGGATGTCATCCAGAGGGACCTGGACAAGGTTGAGAAGTCAGCCTCTGGGAACATTATCAGGTTCAACAAGGCCCAGTTCAAGGTGCTGCACCTGGGTCAAGGCAACCCCCCCGTATCACTACAGGCTGGGAATTGAGAGTAGCCCTGCAGGGAAAGACTTGGAGATACTCATATATGACAATCTGGCCATGATTGGTGATGTGTGCTTCCAGCCAAGCAAGACAATTGTATTCTGAGCTGCATCAGAAGGTCAAGTGAAATGATTCTGCCCCTCTACTCTTGCTCTTATGAAATCCCACCTGAAGTACTGTTTGCAGCTCTGGAGCCTTCAGCACAGGAAAGATACGTCTTTGGAATGGGTCCAAAGACAGACCACGAAGATGATCAGAGAGTTGGAGCATCTCTCCTATGGAGAAATGCTGACAGAGTTGAGGTTGTTCAGCCTGGAGAAGAGAAGGCTCTGAGGAGACCTTATATCACTTTCCAGGGGCTTATAAGAAAGATGGAACCAGTCTTTTTATCAGGCTCTGTTGCAATAAGGCAAAGAGTAATGGATTACATATTACATAGTTTTTTACAGTGAGGGTGCTGAAACACTGGAACAGGTTGGCCAGAGAAGCAGTAGATTCTTCCTCCCTGGAAACATTCAAGGTCAGACTGCATGGGGGTCTGAGCAACCTGATTTAGTTGAAGGTGTCGCTGATCATTGCAGAGGGGCTGGAACTTGATGACCTTTTAAAGTCTCTTCAAACACAAACTATTCTAAGATTCAACGTTTATATGATTCTATGACCACCAGTAGAAGTTTTGCTTGGACCTATATATTCCCAGTAAAACTGTTCTGGAACAAAGCCTTGGTCATACTGATTTCAGTAGGTCGGTGCCTAGTTGTTTCAAAGCATGCTGCCAGAAACTGAGACTCAATAATATGTTTATTTTGGGAAAACTTTGTTTGAAGTGGTTTTATTAGCAACTAAGAACTATGAAGCAGAGGATCAAGAAAGAGCTTACTTCTGGGGTAACACTCAATTTTTTCAATCATAATAGTGTAGAGGGACCACTGCTTTTTGCAGAACCATAGAAATTTGTTGTCTTTTAGAGGGCTTCAGAGAAATGGGTGTTTGACTGTGTCTGTCCAATCTTGGGGTTCCAGCTCAAGCAGGTGCTTAGAAAATGGTAACGACTGAGTGTATTTTCTCTAAACTAAAGTTGCCTGTGTCTCTGATCACTCTGCTTGTCTCTGCCTGTGACAAAGTTACCTCTGCAAAATGCAGTAACCTGATAGATCAAGGTCTGGATCCTGCCTCCTCCCAACACTTCACCAACAGAAATTCTAATCCCTCCACTTCCCCCCCACCACCTCCCCCAATAGTTAATGGCCTCTTTACTCTGACTGAAAAATTAGAGGAGACACATTTATGTGGGGATCATACCCTGAAACAACAATAATAGCTAGGGGAAGTCACTTTTATAGTCTGACTGAGTATCAGGATTATCAAACTGAAATCTGCCTTGTAGAGATTAGTCAGACCAGCAATCAGTCAGCAAACATGCAGTTTTCTAACCAATTTCAAAAGTTGGTTTTATCGAAGCTGAGTCAATTCCTGCTGTGCAGGTGGATTTACTCAGAGTGAGCTTGTGAACTCCTGCAACGGAGGCAGTGAGCAACACAATGGAGGCAATAGATAGAATGATTAAAACCTTAAAAACCCTGACATGCTGAGGATCAGGGATGCAAATTTCAATAATTTTCAGTGAATAAAGAAATATGTACTTCATTTTGAGACAATAAAGTGTTTAGCTTAAGATCAAAGGCATTTTTGCATTTGGAGTGGTTTTTTTCTAAAAATGTCAGTTCTGGATTCACAGGAGATGCTGTGAGGTGGCATCCATAGACCTGGAAGCAGAGTTCTGGTGCTTCACAAGGTGAGTTTTAGTTTTAGCTGCAGGAAAATGAGGTACCTCCTGGTTCACAATCATCCCCTCCCTTGCAGGAACAGTCACCAGTCGCCAGATTGCAGATTCATTCTGCATAGAGTAGTTCAATATTTTGTACAACATAGAACAGGAAAGACAAATACTGCATTTGAATTTGCACTCTAATTCATGCCACAATGCATCTGATGGGCCCTGTTATTCCTGATTTGCAGGTTCATCCTACCTAATGGCTCTTTTCCCTTTCCCTGGTCCCCTACTTCTCCATCCTCCTTGCACATCAAGAGTATTAACATCCCTCTGCCACTTGCCATCACTCTCCTTCTTTCTTCCCAGATATTTTCTCACCCCTTGCCTCCAATAAGTTCTAACTTACCTGTTCCTGCTTTGCCTACAAACAGCACAGGAGCCCTTGGTCAGGCTGCAAGAAAAACACACACCAGGAGTCTGTTTTGCAGAATGCCTCCAGTTTTGTGAGAGTGTTTGGAGGGGGAGGAGATGTTAAAAGGCTGAAAGTCTTGAGACGGTTCACTTCTGGAGTATAAAAAGGACACTAATTTCAGTGTAAAAATTAGGAAGTTTCCTAGATATGGTAGAACAGATCTAATTGGAGAGATCCTGACCCAAACTACACTGCAGTCCAATGATTGAAATGCTCCCCCAGGAGACAGAAGGTCCATCTCAAAAAAAGCAAAGACCCATATCATGTACTACTAATTACCATTGCCATCAAATTAGACAGCAGCACTCATTTCCTGTGATGGAAATTTACTATGCTAAAATGAAAATATGTCAGTTTGAAAACACTGAGATGTACCTTTTTGGCTTTGAGTTTTCTTCCATCTTCATTTCCTTTTGGAGAAAACTACATGAGCCTGAAGCTTGGAGGATTAGTAACTACCAGTCAAAATGTTTTGACCCTTGGAGGCTGTGACATTGGACAAGGAATCAGGCCACACCTTCCATGAAAGAAAAAATTTGGGTAGTTTTTCTTTTTCCCCATACTACCCCTTCATGGGCCTAGAATATCTGGATAATGAATCTAACTTTAGAAGCAATTGACCAATTATTTTCTGCAGAGTTAATATGAATGCTTTCTTTCTGGAGAGCTCCATAGGTGGTGGCATGTTAACACTGAAATGGACAATCAGTCATAACTGAAGGGTGGACTTTCTTCAGATATGTAATGGCATCATAGTACATAAGTCAACGGCATTGGGGAAAAATTAATTTTGCCACCTAGATGATAAACACCAAAGTAATGTATTCTGTCTGTCCTGTATTTTGTCTGTCCTGTCACTGTTGGCATCACCACTCAGTTCTGAGCTCTGGAGGTGGGTTAGTGTTAGGGACCTTAGAGCTGATCAGGTTGATTGTGAGGCAGGGATCTCCTCTTTCTTTTCACTACTTGCCTGCCTTCGATTCATCCCTTGAAAAAGCTCACTTTGCTGTGGGACGCTTCATGCCATGATGATTTTGCCTGCCTAAAATGGACCAAGTGCTAGACTATAACATGCATGAAGCCTGGAGACCTGCTGAAAACCTCCTAGTGCTGGATGACAGAGGTGAAAAAGTCTCTCAGAATACTCTTCTCCTTTTCTTCCCCTTTGGTATTATATAGATGAGGTATCACCAGACCCTCCTTCCTCCCCCTCTGGTCTGCTTGCCCTCTACAGTTCGACTCCTTCACTTAGCCTCCTTGCTCCTGCCACTTTCCCTCTCTTCCATATAGATTTACCCTTCCATCCCATTCCATTCCATTCCACTCCCAAAGCACAGGACTTTCTTGAGGTTGCCCACCCTCCACCATCCTGTTCACAATCCTCTATCACTGTGCTTACAGACCTCTCCACTACCACCTGTGCAAGCTCTCTTTGTCCCCCAAAGCATCTCAGACTGAGATGAAGAACCCTTTTGAAAGGTGAAATGACAGCTTGCCTCTCAGTCGTTTTCATGTCACAGCTAACATTGTGCCGTGTCCTCCCATGATTAGACCTTCCTCTGTTCACGGAGTGCCAGGCTGGGTCCATCAGAGGGTCCCAGAGTAGGTCCTGTATTTAAGCAATTGCATGTTATCCCAGACCCTTCTTAGCTGCAGAAAAGAAGCTAGTGTTTGCTTCTCTGGGAATAACATTGCTGTTGATGAGCAACCACATTTAGCCTTAGTGCAGCTCCCCAAGACCGTTTGTTTTTACTCTATTTTTATGCAAAGGATTGGTATGTCCTGAGGCTGGTGAGCCCTCAGAGCCTTGTGCAAATAAGATCCCCATCTGCATCTGCTTCCTCTGTGCTCCAGGAACCAAAGCCACATTCAGGTCACCCTCAAGGCTGGTGCAGATTGACCCTAGAGGAAGATCTCTGCACTGGAGAGATACTCCAGGATACTGAGTAGCTTTCTAACATCACTTGGGGAAAAAAAAAAACCAACAAACGAAACAAAACAAAAAAAACCCAACCAAAAAAAAAAAAAAAAGGAAAGTCTAAAGTATCATCAGATTGGTCTAAAAAAACTTATGCAAAAGTCAAGCACCTTTCTCCCAGAAGAACAGTCATGCAGATTCTTACCAACAAAGGCAGGAACCCCAAAACTCATAGACTGCTTGAGACAGCTTCAGGGAAAAATTGAAAGGAGAACTCTTGACCCTACTGAGCTCAGTAAGAAGCTAAGTATGGACTTACAGAGGGCTAGAACTTCTCACTAAGGAAACTAATCTGTGAAAATTCACACCATTGTTCATAACCATTCTGAAAGACATGACCAGTCTTTAGAGGGATGTTTTCTTAGCACCTAATTGCTTTCTGAGGAAATTTTAACATGGACAAATGAATGCCATCAAATTCATTACCACTGTAGTAGTAGTAGAAGTAGTAGTAGTAATAGTAGTGATAGTGGTAGCAGGAATTATTTTTTAATTATAAAATAATATTATTTTGATTATAATATTATATACAACAGTATTTTGTACAATAGCATTCATTACCACATATACTCATTATATCATATAATACTCCAGGACTGTAAAATTTAATATCAGCAAATGTTGATGTTTTCATTCTGAAAGGTTTTTTCCCCACTTTTAGAGGGAAAAGCTTCTTTAAAATGGCAGTGAATTAAAAGTTGCAAAATGTTAAATATTTGTAGCTTTAAGGATCAAAAAGTGAAAAGAAAAAGGTCTTTATTTCTAACCTGCTATTTTTGAAGTGAAAGAAGACTGTTGTTAAAAAAAAAACAAACTAGGAAGCAAACCGAATCTTCTTAGTTTTTAGGAGGTCTGATTCAATATATTTTGTACTCTTTGAGGCTGTGAGACTGAAACTTCTTCCTGTTTACCTGTGGGCTTATGGTGAGAAGTCTGACAGTTGGTTCAATTTTTGTATGTGGAAGTGAGAGAAGCAAGGCAAGAACTTGAGTCTCTGTCTTGCAATCGTTTTTAATATAAAATGCCCTGACATGTCTGTATATGAGACTATATCATAAATAGCTATAGCTTGAAGAATCACCCAAATGTTTTAGCTTCTATTCCAAAAAGTCAACTAAGCACCTGCTTAAATGAAGCATCTTGGGTATCCTCATTATTTTTGTGATAGACTGTGAAAGGATGAACTTAAGCACATACCACTCTCAACAGTGTCTTGCAGGAGCATGCCTCTGGAGTCATTATTACTGGAATTGATCACTCAGAAGTCAATGGAAAAATTTAATTCAAGACAATAAGGATTTTATTTGTAGTTTTTGTAAAATGTTGATTACATAAAAAATTATGCAAGGATATATTTATATAGCAAAAGGAACTCTTTCCTGGGTGTTAAAACTCACAGAACGAACCTTGCAAAGGTCTTTTTCTCTCCATCACCTATATTCAGGAGTGCTTTGAATGACTAGCTCTGATCATAACATCTGCAGTGCAAATGCCTAGAGCTAGGTGAGACAACCTCATTGCTGTCTCAGAAAATCCAAACATGAGGTCTCTCCATAGGCTCAGAAGCCCTGGTGCCGCCTTGGGTTTAGTGTGGAAGTGCCCACTCCCCAAAGGCAGCCTGTGCTCCTCCCTGTGCTCTTGTTGGGAACTGGCCTTTAATAGCTTTCAAGAGAATAGTTTTACATAATGTTGTCTCAGAAATGCCTTTTAGTTGAACAAATAGAGTCAGGTAAGAGATATAGGGTTTTAGGCACAGTAGGGTCTTTACACACAAAAGGCCTGACTCCTGAGGCCCCAGAATGCCTGGCTTTCACCCAGAGACCAGACCCACTGTGTATAAAACTATCATACACCATACACACATCAAATGCCTATCCAGATTGCAATGGATGCCATCCCTTTAAATAGCCTTGTGTTTTTTTACCTGGCTCTGTTGGGCACCACAATACAAAAATTATGTTGACAATATTGGTCTAAGCCTTTTCTATAAATGAGCACTTCGAGCTCAAGCCATTACTCAGTCATTTCTACACTTCATTACATAAGCATCATTCAACAGTAAAATTTACTTGGTCACAGTTACACAGACAACACTGCAATTTTTCTCTTCTATGGCGGTGATCAGAGTCATCTCCTCTGACCACCTGCATATTCTCAGTGTGAAACAGAAATCATGTGTGGCATTAGTTACCAAACTGCAGTGCAAGGGTAAGATGGATTTTTTTTTTTTTTAAATCTATTGTAAAAGCAAAGACTTAGAAGCAAGGAAGGAGTTAATTTTTGCAAAATACACTCATTTCCTGAGCACTCTGATTGGTTGGGTAAAAACTTTCAACTATTTCTAATTCTTCTCTGTCATTTAAGAGGCTTTCAAGGTGCACTGTACATCCAGAGAAGGTAAGGAGTATAGCTTTTCACTTCTTCATTGTTTATTCAAAATAGTTTTTTAGTGAGTCAGATTCAGTCAAGGCTGATTTTTTTCTCCCCTCTATTATTTAAATCTGAAGGGAGAACAAAGTTCATTGCAATCCAAGAAGTACATGTATGTTTTGTGCCAGATGGCTGTAAGCTGTAAGAATAAACGAACAGTATGGCTCAATAATAGAGCAATAATAATTAAGAAATTATATTGCACGTATTTAGAACACAGAATTAGTACAGCAAATATTGTGATAAAGGAAAAAGAAAACTCCTACCATCAGTTTCAAGGAGTTCACACTGCACAAACCACTATCAAAATAAGGGGTTCTCACGTGCACAATTTGCTTTAGTGAAGGGGCTAGTAAAAATCATACTGTGTCTTCAACTGTATTTTTAAAAGATGGAAGAGTTAGCTTTTACATTTTGGGGGAGAAAAAAATAGGAAAAAAAGAAACCAAACCAGATAACTTTGGATCAGTTTTATTTCTAAATCTGGATCTGATATCTATCTTTAGCTATTGCAGAGTCATGTACTGTACTCATCCTGAGACTGTTCCTGACATTTGCAGTAACCAAACATGCATGCAGAAGTGACTGTGGAACCATATAATAAAATGATATCATTTTATCGGTGTCTTTTAATGCATAACAACTGAACTCAGATAGACAGGCATCAGAAGGAAGTCTCATAACACAGTGCACTCTTGCATCTGCATTTTTTTGTCTCTTAATAGATAGGGAAAGAGACTATATATGTGAAGGGGTTTTTTAAAATAGTTTGGTGACAAGCATAAAACAGCCATGTGTGGGGCAGTTATTGTAATAGTGTGCTGTCCCTAGGTCACCATATAGAAAGTAAAACTGTACATGTTGTACTGGTCCCTGGTTCAAGTACTATAATGGATATTTAGGTTTTGGCATTTGTGGAGGTTTTTAAGTCTTTGCTTGTAATCAATTTTAATGTTTGGATATTGGCTCCTTGAATATTTGATATAAACACTTTCTCGATTTTATACATAGTGGACAGGAGAATCTAGCTATGATTTTTAAAAGCATTTGTTTGATTCAGACATATAATTTCCATCCATATTTGGAATTAATTTCTAAATCACTTCCACATTCCTTGTGAGATTGCTCCTGCTCCTGTAGTACTTGAACCTCTGTAATAGATTTCACCCTTAACAGACTCAATGAGCCACTGGAAGCTTTGTCACTGCTTCTACAGGTGGTGAACTCAGATGAATCCCAGATGATGCCAGATTTGTTCCCTGGTATTCACAGCTCCCCAGTGCAGGCAACCTGATCGAGAACCCTAGGTCTTCCCTTGCAAACAGCTGTATGTCAGTTTAGACACAATCAGAGAGCATGCCATGATTCTGCTAGGGAAGAGGATATGGCATGGGTAGAAGCACTTGCATCAGCTTTAGTCTTCTCAGGATAAACATCAATACTAAGCAATTTGTTGTTCATTACAGGTCTGTATGGCCTTAACTGCTAAATACTTGCAGCCTGTGCTACAGCTTGCTAAAGGAAAGTTGGCTGAGGTGTGCCTACTCATCCTGCATTCACATCTCTCAGTTATGGCATAGGCATGGCTCAGCAGCTTTGTGTGGGAAGAACAAACTGAACCCAGGCATCCCCTGCCACCAGCCATTTTACCCATTGTGTCTGCCTTCAATTTTTAGCATTCCTTTGGGTACCTTTAATGAAAATGTTTATTCACCTACTGTCTTTCAGTGTGGGTTTGGGTTCAACTCAGATGCATCTGTCTGTGAAGACAATTTTGTTCTCAGTAATGACAGTAAGCACAGAAAAGACCAACTTTGGCAATTTAAAATGTTTGTTCTCAGTGCGCTCTTTAAGCATCAATATCTTTGTTTGATGTGGGAAAAGGGTGCACTCCTCATGTCTCTGTTGGAGGAAGGCATACCGTTATGGGTAACAGAATTGAAAATAAACAAACGTTAGAAAGGTCATTACTTGTGCAGTAACTTTGGTCACCTGCAGTAACTGCTGTAATCTGGTCAAGTGGCTAGAGGGCAGAAACCCAACAGACACAACCCAGCCTCAAGAAGTGATCTTGTTGTGGAATCCTCTGCCTTGGTCAAAAATAAAACCACAATAAGTCTATGTCACGATGCATTTAAAAGATGTGCTGGTGTTTCACATTTGTATTGCCACCTAAAAAGTTTACTTTACATTTGCATAGTTTCCAGATAAAAAGTTGTTTTGAAGCAGAAGTTTAGAGGGCCTCACCATTGACAACTAATGTTTGTAAAGACAGATGGATGGTTTTCTTAGCAGTCATATTTATTGATACTGTTCTCATGTTATTCACAGTGTGCAAAAGGATCTTGAAAATGTAGCTTTCCTCTGAAAAATATGTTTACAGAAATGGGAGTGTTTGGTCCTTGACTACTGCCTCCAAAACTTCTGGAAGAAATGAGTTCATTTCATAAGTAAATGTCTTTGGGATTATTGTTTAGAATTGATTGTTCTTAGTGCCAGCTCTCAAGTGGGAAAGCTAAGTTTGTGTTCCTCCTGGGCTTACTATTTATACACAGGAAACCTCAGGTTGTGTATGATTCATGCAACAGCTCAATTTTTTAAATGCTGGGTTTTAGGTCTCATTGATATTCTAACAGAGAGATTCTGCCTTTTTTTGCAGATCGATGAGGGCCTAGGAGTTGTTCAGGCTGGGGAAGGGATCTTTAAGCTTGGTCATCAAGAGCTGCACATTTTTGTCACATTTTCACACTACTGCACAAGGAATTCAGGCTCAGACGCTGGTGAATTGAAAATCCTCTCTCCCTGATCTCTGCTGATTAAACCTTGAAATAAGAACAGAATTTATGTATCACTATGGTCATGAGGAAGCAGCTAGGGTTACTCACTGTCAGATACACTACACCTGATTCACATCTGCAAAAATAAGAAGAGAAAATATCAACCCAACAAAAAGTATGTGTGCTTTTCTTCGTCTTCAGATGTGTATATTCTGAATCTCTAGTAGTCCTGCACAAGTATGTTTTGCAGCTAGTGAATTACATGTTTAAAGCTATGAAAGGCAGTATTATCAGTGCTTGTCACCATTTGAACTTATCTTTTCATATGGTTTTTTGTTTTTTTTTTTAACAACTGATTCTTAAAAGATTTCTTTTTGTTCCTTTCTACAGCCCTTATTTGTAGAGGAAATCTCATCTGTTGCAGCACGGAAGCATTAGCAGTGATATGGCGAGACAAATTCCTTAGAGAGCTGCCTGTAAGTCTGATCAACATTTAAGATGAAAAGTTTTGCATTTTCTTTGGCAGGATGTTACATGCAGAGTTCAGCTGTATAAGGCAATTGCTGAGGCAATAAGGGAATACTCAGGAACACAAGCCTCTGCTTTGAGTAGGTGAGTGAACACAAAGAAAGGAATAATCTTGTTAAGACTTTTTCTTTTGCTTCTCCCCTACCAACTTCCAAAAAATATGATTGGTTTTTGACACTCTTGAAGTCATGCCTGTTCTCACAGGGTGCTGGATACACTGAGTAGAACTCACTTCAGAGCTACGATGGTTCAGCAACTGAAAGATGTGAGAATAAACCTTTTTTTATACTTTTGTCACTTCATCTTGTGATAGTCAAGCAGTGCAGGGATCAAAGGGAAAACTTGAGGTAGATGAAGGCAGAGGGTGCTGTCTGGACAGCAGCTAACAGGAGGAGGAAAGACTGGTTTACATACAACTGATGATGAAAGAAGGTTTGTAGAGGACAGAAAGGCATGATCTTTTCGGCTCTTTGCCTCAAATACTCCAGAAAAAATCCTGAAATATCCAGGTCTCAGTAACCTAAAAAAATAAATCTTGAAGACAGAGCAGGTGTGTCTGCACCCTCTAGTGGTCTAGACAGAAGGTGTTTTTACCCAGCAGTAATTTTGCACTGCATCCATTTATCGGGGCCAGTCATATCTTGATCTTTAGCTTATTTGACACATCCTAATAACTGTTTTCAGCCTCTGAAACATGACGGCTGCATCCATACACCTATTTGGGAATGGTACTTTGTCTGTCATAATTCCTAAAGTATACAGGAAATTGTGTGTGACCCAGAATTTTTTGAGGGAGCACCAGTTGGTGTGAGACAAAACTGTGTCAGAACCGTAACAGCCCAAGCAATTAAATAAGGCCTGAGCCCTTTTTCTGACAGTGTTTAATTTACTAATATTGACATACTTTTCGTGTAGTAAAATCTCCCTTGTGCATGTGGTATAATCCTCAGAGTCCTAAGTGTAGATAGAACAGAATAATACNAAAAAAAAAAAAAAGTAATCAATGAACAGTCCATTTAGAGAGAGAGAACATTCTCTCTCTCCTTATTCAGCTCTCATCTACTTGCTTCTGGGGGACATGCTGACTGAGATGTAGGACTACAGGAAAAGGCAAAGTAGCCTTCTCATTTTAGTTACCGATGTTCTGGGAAATAGGATTCTGCCACTGATTCTATCTGAACGAAGATGCTGAGAAAAGCATGCATGATGCTGAGAAAATGTCACCTCCACAAGAAAAGAACACGTGATAAATGCCTGAAATGGAGCTGATATGGAACTTAAGACCTTCAGCTACAAACAGCAAAAATTCTGATGCAGTCTCTGACTACTGGGAAATTATACCAAAATAGTTGCTTCATAAGATGGCAGTACTTAAGATACTCAAGGACGAGTATAGAGCATGCGTTTGCAGATATTAATTTGCAATAATAGAACAATTGGATTTTGATAGGTCTGAGAGAGCTCGCCTGGTGACAGCAAGGAGCAGGCTTAAAGCACATCAATGAGATTGTGCTTCTTCTTTACAAATACTTTGTTTTCAAAATGTCAAGGAGTAGGAAACAGTGTAACTCTTTCTCTAGAGCACTCTCTCCGGAGAAAGAACATGAACTTTCGACACTGTGTTTAGGAAGTATTTAAAAGCTTATCCACCTCCTCCCTTGCTAGCTAGGTAGTATGCTAGAAAGTAATGTCTGGCCTGAACTGCACCTGGCCAGTAGAAGCTAGAAGAGCAAGCAGAGGAAGACAAAAGAGGAACAGATACCTGAAATACCATTCAGCTAGAAGAACAAAGACCTTATGTCTAATCTCATCTTCAAAGGCACAATTTCACAGTAGTCATCGGATAACTCCAAAGGCCAATCTAAAGCGTAGATTTCAAGACATGTCCACTACCTTATATTGCTAACTGTCTCTACAACTAGGTTAGAGAACCTCTTGCTCTTCTGCATGGCATTTCCATCGTTCCCTGAGTTGTTGTGTTGCTCATTTTTTTATTACACATCTTTGATGTAAAATATGGTCTGTACACAGAAGCTTTTTGGTTAAAGTAATCTCCTGCTCAGATAGTAAGTCCCATGGTCAGTCTTGGGAGGCAGCTTAGGACAGCTATTTCCTGACATTAACCACTGCTTTATCATTCAGACAGGGAAGGGAAGTGTTTGTCTTCTATCAACCATCATAAAACCTTGTAGCAAATCATATTTAGTCCCCAGAAAGAAAAAGCGACACAGAATTTTAATAAAAGGAAGTTTGACAAAGAGATTCAAGACCCAGGCCTTCCAGTAGTTTTTCTGTGAGAGAGAGGATGTTCTGTGAGACTCTCTAAGATTTGGTTTTGCTCCAGTGTTCATGTTTTCAAGGATCATCTGTTGTCTTCTCTGGATGACCTACATGTGCAGCATGTGAAGAGTGCTGACTTCACACTATTCTTTATCATTTTGCTGACTATTTAAGATCCCAGTCTGAGACACCTAAGCCTTCACTGGTGCCTTAAGCCTTCCACTTATTGTGATGGTTATCCTATAGAGCTTGAAGTTCTGATTCAGACCTGAATTTTCTCACTTAGAAATCAGGTGCTAGGCAACTCAGGGTCTCCATTTCTCACTTTTCTTTTTGTAATATAGGGTTAAATAATCTTCATATTAGATACAGGCTGCAAAGAAGAATTTTGCAGGTTTTTCTGAAGCACTTTGCTGCTGCAACACTGCATGCCCCAAAATGCCCAACAAATCAGTTACTTATTTAGTATTTAGGACAAGAGTTTTAACAGTGAACTGTACATAGGGCACAATGTCAATCACTGAACAATGAGGACTAAAAAGTCTAAATTTTTCTGAAGGGGTATTTTGCCTTTTAAAAATTTCTGGCTGGGCATTGGTTCTGACAAAGTTCAAGTGGAAAAGCTTAAACTTTTCCATTTTCCAGCCTGCAATTTGTAGAGTTTCTTGGCAGTTGGGCTGATGTTGTCTTCAGCTTGTTGTCTCCCACGATTTCACAAGTAGGATCACTAAACGGCAAAGCAACCAGGGCAAGCTGCTGCTGAAATTCTGGATCCTAGGCTCTTCAGCTGTTTATTTGTTCAGGTTACTAGAACAGTAACCTTCCAGAGGTATATGAGCATTTTGAGTATTTCAACAAGGAAAGGAAAGACATTTTTACAAATGACACCTTTCCCTCCCCTCAATCCCACGTCTCTGCAGAGCTGGTGATCTCAGTTATATAGTGCTTAAATACTCAGTACACTGATCCAAACAGTTTATATTTCTAGAAATACATAGTAAGTCAAAAAGTTTGCAGCCTATACATGACTGCAGTGAACAGAAGTTGGCTGCTAACACATGAATGTGGGACTGAGTTAAGCAAAAGCGAGATCAAACCCTTAGGCTGAACTAAACACTGCTTCACACATTGCACAAAACATTTCTTTGTCAGCTCAATTACTGACCGAAATTTGTATATCCTTGTCACAGAAAATATCTGGAATCCACTCTTTCACATGAAAATGTACGTTCTTAGTCACACATTTCTCCCATAAGACATAAAGATATTTTTAACACCTCTAAGAGGATGAAGAATGAAGTTTCCTGCTACATGTCTAGCTTTTGCAACCTCAGCAATTCTCAGATGTGCAGATTCATAATCTTAAAATCTGTTCTTGGTGGATAAAATAGCCTCACAAACTCATCACTTAGATGTTTCAGATTCAATGTATGTTGAAAATTTGAGATTTAAAATCATCTATACTTGTAAAAGTTTTTTCCAGATTTTTAAATGAAAAGTTTCCATTAACAACACTTCTTTGGGAAACTAACAGGACATGGCACAGTTTTACATGTTATAGTAGGCTGATTAGTTTGCTCAACTCACTCTATTCCTGATAATGTTTTGGGCTAAATACATGATTACCCCCACATGAGATGGTCAGGGATCATAACCAATATGAGCATCAATAGCATAGAATCACTGATCTCCACTGGGCTTGTAAATGTTTATACTGCATGGGGTGGATTCTCAGCACATTCCAATTTTTGTTGCTGCAGTAAAAATGAATTTTGAAGTCTCCCAGAACAGTGTCTGGGAATCACTTTGTCATATGGGGAAGACTAGCATGTGGAAAGATTATTCCTATGCCATTTAGCAGGAGGAGAGCAGAGAGAGAAAATTGTACAATAGAAATATCAGCTCCTTTGGTTGTGCCTACATTTCTGACTGCTCTAGCAAGTCTTTGGGACTAGTGTGGCCATGCATGTAGAAGGAAAATTATGTTGTTAGAAACATAGAACCATAGAATTGTTTCAATTGGAAAAGACCCCTGAGGTCATTGAGTCCAACCCTGAATCCAGCACTTCAAAGACTGCCACTAAACCATGTCCCAAGTGCCACATCTACAAGCCTTTTAAATACCTCCAAGGATGGTGACCCCACTACTTCCCTGGACAGCCTGTTCCAGTGCCTGACAACTTTTTCAGTGTCCAATCTAAACTTCCCCTGGCACAATTTCAGGCTATTTCCTCATGTCCTAGCACTTGTTACTCGTGAGAAGAGATGGAACCCCATCTCACTATAACCTCAATTCAGGTAGTTGTAGAGAACAATAAGGTCCCTTCTTGAGCCTCCCTTCCTCCAGAGTCAACAATACCAGCTCCCTCAGCCACTCACAATAAGACTTGTGCTACAGACTCCTCACCAGCTCCTTCGCCCTTCTCTGGACACCCACCAGCACCTCAATGTCTTTCTTGCAGTAAGTGGCCCAAAACTGAATATCTGCCCACTTCAAAAGAGCATGTGGATACTTGGGCATTTGATTTGATCAAGTTCAAAATAAAAACTGTAATATTGCAGCATGCCATTGCTGACCACGTCACTGTTTACACTAACATGCTACAGGAGCTGTAAATGCTCTCTCACCCACACCTGCCTTAGTGAAGTAAAAAAGTTCTCAACTTTCACATATCATCAGCTTAAATTTTTCTAGTCAATCTGAAGAAAATAAATAGGGGTTTGTTCACAAAGAACTGGCCAGAAATTAAAAATGTGATAGGCATTAGAAATAAAGCCAAGCTTCTATACCAAAGATATTTTGTGTCCACCTGTGGGCTCAAGAGAGCTGAATGCTTAATGTTTTCACTTCTTGTTCCCTTCAATGGAAGATTAATGTATTCAAAGTGTCTTAGTCCATTCATAAACTGGGAGTGTCACATATTGAGTCAAGTAGGATTTGGGGTAGGATTTGCAACTGATATTTCAAACCACATGAAGTAGTCTGCCTCCTGTTCTGAGCTACCTTCCTTGCTTTGATCTCAGGCTGAAAAATGGAAAGGCATTTTGAACAGTTAGGATAAGACTCACAGTGTCACTCTCCCACAAGGGGAGATCATACCAACGACTGTGGCTCCTGTGGCTTTGTGGTCAATAAAAACCATTAGTCTATTTTCTGACTACAGATCTGTGACTTTCAATAGGTTACTATATAATGAAAATTGTCAGTTTTGCCATTGTACATGTCTACAACTTTCTCCTGAGTTATTATGGCCATGACATGCAGAAAACCATATGCTGTTGCGGCAATTAGGGAAAGGAATTAAAAACATTAGCTGGACTTAAAAAGGTCTGAATTACAGGCTTTCTTCCACTTGGCCAAATAATTTATGCAATGCCCAGAAACTCAGTTAATCTTGTGACTTTCATCCTTTATCAACCAATTCACATTTATTGAGGGAGAGAGAAGAAACACAGATGCATGAATATAGATCAAAGATCCATTTCAAACCAAGCTGAACAGCAGCTGGGCTCAATAGTTCTTTGGAGTTTTTTTATATTCTTGCTTCTAAATTAATGATGAAGTGAACAAGTGGAAGAGTTTGATATCTGTTCTTGATGACAGCCATCCAGGATTCCCACACTCCTTTCTGGATTCTCCTATATCATATCCTTCCCCTCCAGATGAGGCCCCATGCTCACCCACAGACTTCATTTGTCATGTAAGAAGGTGTAATGAAATACTAGTGTCTTTCACTTTTAAGTCCAAGCAGCCTATGCTGTTTCTGTGAAAAGTATTTATTGACTGGCTCATAGAAAGCATTGCCTAGCCCAGCATCTTGATGCATGTTATCCCCACCATGCTCCACTGAGTCCTGGCCCTCACGTTCCATTTCTGCAGTCCAGTGCCATTACTTTGTTTTGGGAAGAAGACAAACAAGTTTTCCCTGAAATAGATTTAGGCTGTGCTTTCTGAGTCAATGTTAATGCCTCAGAGTTCTCCTCCTCCTCCAGAGAAATGTGCTATAGAGAATTATAGGTGCTTATTTCCTTTTTGAGATCTCTGCTGAAGGGTAAGTCTCTTGATGTGTAGCCATCAAAGAAATTGAAAATAGATAACTCACAGTGATGGTGGCAAATAAAAATCTTACAGACTTGCTGTTTTATTGTTTCATGCACAGGTGTTAAACGGGATTATATACAAGTAGAAAGTTAAAATTTCAGCAATTAAACTATTAAATGGTTCTGAAAATCATGATGAAATGTTTGTATCTATTTATATTGTTTTTATTCACATTTATTTCACATTAACCCTAAACCATCCTTAATCTAAATCCTTTTCGCAACCACTGACAATGGTAAAAAATGATGCCACAGATTTTGACAATGCCCTACATATGGACAGTTGAAAATAACAGCACTCTTGAAAACATCTGCAAGATACAGTAACTTTAGCATTAGACTGTTTTTGTATATGTTAGGGCTACAAAGATTGTACTGCTGCTGAATCACCACTATCAATGATGAAAAAATTATGAGTATTTCCTCAGTGGAGAGACAGCCAAATACAGTATAATTTTTTTTTTTAAAAGCCAGCATAGCATTCTCTAATCTGAATTATAGAGTAAGTAAATGTTCTTTGAAAATCAGTTTGTATTTATCTTTTTGACAAGACAGTCTAGCTGTCCTTCCTGGCAAAACCCAAAATAGATCACTTTATATGCTTGCTCTGTTTTATATGCTTTTGATCTAATAAATCTCAAATTAAATAACTGGGTAGAAAAAATGATGCTATCCTACACTGGAAAGGTTTGGAAACTGGCCTCTCTTATTATTAGAAATAATCCCTTCACTTTTCATTCTAGGTGGGTGAGAACTGTACTTGTTTTTTTTTTGCTAAAAGTGCAGTGTTTCCATTTCTGAAGTACTCGTTATAGTTTCCATTAGTTCTGAACAGCCCCACACCCCAGATAAAAACGCAAACACCTAGTCTGGGGCTCTTCTATGTTGTTTATACACTCTACTCAGAATGTTATCAAGTTTTTTTAACTTTTTTCTGTGCTTAAAAGCAGATTGTTTCAACCACTACTTCCTTATTTCTCCTCCCTTCCTCTTAACTCTTTAATGTAAAATACCTACTTGTACTTTTCTTCTTCATTTATAGTCTGTGAATTAGTAGATCTATGTGTCTTCCCAACCAACTGGGAGTATGAAAGCCAAGGAAATTTTCAGAGAGCTTTTAATCAGAAAAGCAAGACAAGGTTAAAGAGTTGACAACAATTTGGTAGGACGGTAGAGGGAGAGGGTGTCAAGCTGTTACCACTGAGAATCTTATGGTCTTCTCATTCATCCTTCTAATAAAGTTTTATTTTGACAAGCCTACCTCATAGATTGCATCAGATTTCCACCACACAACACTAAAGATGACCTGATGATCTACTGCAAAAACAACCTAGGAAATCAGGCATGCTTGTGCAACAATAAACAGCCCTACTTCGCTCTTGCCTGTCAGGAGAGAAAGATACATGAGCACTCAGCCAGGTGATGTGCAGTGAAGCCATCAGACTCGCCTACCAGACTCAAGCTCATTTGTTCCCACAGGTCCTTTATATCCAACTGCTATGTCTGGGAGAATAGTACAAAAGTGCAGCATTGAGCCAGGTAGCTTTTCTCTGCTGAATTCCTTGCCTAGCCTGCTGGGACAGGATATTTGTCCTCAAGGAGTTTGGCAAGCAAAAAGTACCTGCAGTTAAAATATCTCCATGATCTGTAGGACTGGTTAGTTGATTGAGTAGCAGCACATTATGGAAGACCAGGAATTTAGACCTAGAGAAAAAAAAAATGGGACTACTGAAAAGCAGGAAAGGCAAGTACTTTTACTTGACTGTCACTGAGTCTCACAAGAGACAGTGCAGGTAATCCATCCAGTGAGGAACTACACACACCCAAAGGTAATTTAGTTGGGAGAAAAGAAGATTCTTCTGCAAAAGGGACATAATCTCAGAAGGAAGAGCAGAGCAAACATGCATTTGTGGCTCATATTATATGCCCAGCACAAGGCCTCAGCATGCTTACATGCCTGACCTATTTGTTGGGATTCATTCTAATCTCACACTAAAGGAAAAAACTTTTCATCACAAAAAGAAGTTCCAATATCTGATCTTAATACTAGCATTTGAGAAGGCCTTTAGAAGCCTAAAAGCTCTTGTTGTCACTGTAAATGCTGAAAGTCAAGACTGTGGTCCTCAGCTGATGAGCTTTTGCTAAGACTGTGCAGTATCAAAACAATGAATCCCAGTCACAAAGTGCTCAGAAGGCCATATGTCCTAATATCCAATTCAGACTAAAGGCCTTAAATGATTTACAGCTGTGGAGAGGAGAAGCAGGTGGGGGAAGACTGTTCCTTGTGCTGTATCAACTTGAGGAACAAGCACACCATAAAGAATCAAAACGCATATTGGAAACTTACTGGAATATATCCTGCACGTGATACAGTCAGAAGAAAGGTGACAACGGCATGTGGCCTTTAATCCTGTGGATACACAGGACACTCCTTACAGAGTAGGGATGTTTACCTAACCTCTTTGGAACCAATCATTCTTGCAGAAATGCATTAGTCACCAGGTTAAAGCTATTTCCCTACAACTTATTTTTCCTCTTGCACTTGAATTTGTTCCAGTTTGCATGGTGCAACTGGGACCTAAAGTCCATGGGTGAGAAACATAGACTGTAGTGTTTTGCTCAGTGCATGAGAGGAGGAGACATCCAAACTGCAGTTCCTATTTCTATGCAATTTATATGTTTTATATGAATTGTCCAATAGAAAATCTTATTGCTTGGTGGGAGGTGTAGATTTAAATTCTCATTACTTCGAAGAAAGTAATGAATTTATATCTCTCATATCCTCATTGAGTATTATTTGGGAAGTATGAACAATATTTTTGTTGCTGGTTTAGATGCATCCATTTTTTATAAGACTGATGCAAATGTCTAACTGCAGGAGAAATTTCAGTCAAAATACATGGTTGTATCTAGAAGTCTCCTTGAAACCCTCAGGAAAGTGTTGAAGTCTGAAGCTTTCTCAGGGACCAAGGCATTTCCTATTGTCTAGGTTGCTTGCTGCTCAGTCCTGTTTTTATGGATGTCATGATAAAATGGGGTCATGGAGATTCCTGGGCAGGCAGATGCCTCTGTCAGCTTACATTTCTACAGTGCAGGACAGAGGAGGTATGGATGATGGATGGCTCTCTCAATGGCTTTACATTCTGTATTAACAGCCTCTAGGTACTTGCTGCTCTCCTGTGTCTCTGTATTTTTTTATATTTATTTTTTTTTGTGATCAAGCAAAAAAAACCACAGTCTCTTTTACACCAGTTTCTAAAGAAACTCTTTTAATTGATTTTCAGCTGAACTATGGCTTCACTAGTGACAAGAACAAGACATCAGAAATATAGTATACAAAATAACACCCTGCTTTTGTAATATTTTTTCAGTGATTTGAGAACCAGAAAATCTTATTTTACCTTGCAGTTTCTGGAGATTTTTCTTCTTAGGATATTATTGCATTATTTTGATTCATGCAGAAAAAAAAATCCACTATCTGTAAAGAAACACTTTTTAATTTTGTGAAGTTTCATTATTTGGTTAACATAATTTAAGATACAAGGAAATGCTCAATTTAAAAAGAGAAATATCTGAACACAATTTTGACATGCATCCCTTAACTATCAACATTCTAAAGTGTGACACAAAAACCCATGCAAGAACTTTCTGTCATAACTTTTGAACAACTTCATCAAGTGTACTGCCTTGCTTTAAGAAGTCATTGAAATTTTTGCAGAAATTACGGCATAAGAGATCTTCCTTGTCTCATTGATTTAAAGGAATTAATGTTAGTTAATTGGATGAATACTTTCTGTAAAACTGGGTACAGAACATATCTAGTTTCTTGAGGCCTTCTAGAAAAGGATGGAAAATCTAAGTATATGGGTAGTGTGTTACAGAAACAGTTTTCATTTTAGAATAAGCATGCAAGTATGGATTTTAGATTGTTTCTTCAGTTTGATAAAAGCAGGTGCTGTGCCTGCAATATCAAAAGCCATTTATAATGTTCTCTGTATAACTCTTGCAGCATTTACAAAGCAAGACATTAATATTTCTTGAACCATCATCAGCAATGTAACTAAGCAGTGCAATTACATTAGTATTATTTAAAAAATTGTATCAGACTAGGAAAGTGACTTTTCATAAGGTACTGAGCAAGTGAAAGAGAGAGCAGTGGTATTGAAGACGATCTGCTTATCATCCTCAAGAATACACTTACAGCCTTATCAACTCTCAGAAGAGCCCTGATTCTTAATTATCTACCTCTTGTAATTTTTCACAAGAGATAAAAAAAAAAAAAGTCAGTTACATTTTCATTTCCTTATAGACATGGCTTTCTGCAGGAGACATAATGAGGAAGCTCACTGTGAGTGTTGTTCTCAGTCCACTTCATCCCAGCACTTCAGAAGCATTCTTGAAGTGCCAGAGCCACCCTTCTACACAAGTATGCTCAATAAGGTGGTTCCTTACTCTAGCACAGAAAATCGTAGTGCTTTGAATATTGTGCCATTTCAGAGAGGTCACTGATGTACTGATCTCCTGGGCAAAAAAAAAATAAAAATTGTTGCATCTTTTTCATTGATAGTTTTGGAAGCAGGAGACAAGCTTGCTCTTGCTTTTGCAGAAGGATGCATGAAAACCAGTCAAGAATATTAACTGCTAAAGACTAATTTCTCAAAAATACTTGGTTGTCTAATTACTTTTGAGGACTTAAGCCAAAATTAGCATATTTCACAAATATTCTTTTGTACCAGGTGTGGAAACAAACTAAAAAAAAATCCCCCAAAACAAAAGCAATAACTACTATTAATACAAATGGTAATGCAAGGAGTTGGCATGTGATACAACCTAAAAATAGGAAACTAGTATAAACACATGTTCATACTAAAAAGTACTCTGTCTTGTGATTAGTGTGACCATTTCAAAATATTTCCTGTTGTGATTGTTTAACCTTTAAAAAGAAAGGATGGGTTTGAGCTGGTAAACTTCTAGATATGTTTCTACTAGTCTTAGTAAAAACCAGGATAAATTTCTTTTACATTGAGGAAAGAGGTAAGGAAAACCAAATAACAGGCCTTGAGGATTTTATGTAGGTTAGCTCATATCATGCTGTAAAAGACTTGTCTAAAAACTATCAGCCTCTGCAGTACAAACACAGGTAATTTTTATTTGTATAGTTTATAGTACATTTTAGAAGCATCTATAGAGGTGGTGTGGGAGCGCAGGAAGGTTTGAACTAAGGAAATTGCTTTTGAAATTTGTTTTTTTGTGTGTGTAATTTTTTTAAGAGTTTCAGAGAACTGAAAGAGGAACCTGCACTGAGCAGCTAGTCCTAGCTTGTACAAAACTTTCCCCACATCATGTGATGAAACATCTTTTATCACTGCACTCTTATCTTTATTATCTGAGATGTTAGGGCACTATGGTTTGCTCATCTGCAAGGATGGATGGGGCTAGAAACAATTTTCAGATTTTGACTTTCCAGGCTTTTTTATGAAAATGTAATGTACAACATTTATTAAATCACAATCCTTAAGAAAATTGATTTATTTTCAAGCTTAAAACACTGCTTTTCTTTTCATCCTCTCTCTCTCTGTATATGTGTGTGATGGTGTGGCAAAATGAGATAGAGGAACGCACGGAGAAAAAGAAAGGATACTAAAGCTGCTCTCCTGAAATGTACATTGCCCTTATGTATTTATAAAAGCCTTGCCAAGATATTAAAACAGACTCGGGTCTGTTTCCTTTAGATCCCTGAATGAGTTTCAAAACAGTGTCCTTTTCCATCATTTGCTTGCCAAACCAAACGACACCCCCTGCGGGCTGTAACACTAAGTGAATGTCACAGGCAGAGGTGACTCCATCTTACATGCCCCAATGGGCCTTTTCACTGCCAAGTTGATGCCACTGGCTGGCCACCACACACACACGCAGAAAGTGCCCAGGTTCTAGGTGATTTCAGCAAGGCTGGGGAGAACATAGTCTTGGCAGCTCTGTGGGAAAACCCCAAGATGGGTCCAAGCCCCTGAACTTCCCAAGAGCAAGCATGAGCAATGAGTCTTGAAGCAGCCCCAGGAATTATATAAAAGCAAAAGTTAAAAAACCTCCACTGTTCTCAAGAAAAGATGCAAGAAAGTAGTTGGTGCTGATGGTCCTTAATAGTGGGCAGGGGAGCAGATTACATTTTCAAAGCACAATCCCATCTCTACTCCTAGGAAGCTGAGGGCATCCTTGGGGTTTCAGAAGGGAAGGTGGCTGCTGTGGTGAATGCAATCACATTTCAGCCACTGCCGAAGCATCAGGTGCCTGCCAGGGAAAGAGCTCCCAGCAGCATGACTCCTTCGAAACATGTGGCACTATTAGAGAGTGAAACAGGGAACCAAAACCTTTCAGCAGGAAGCCCTCATGAGAGCCTAGGTTTCAAGCTTGCCATTTTCTACTAAATCACATTTCTCATCAGAGATTTTCATGAATTATGCATTTACTTGGGGCCAACAAGTTGTATTTTTATTTTATATTGATTCTAATTGATTAATCAGCTCCATAGAAAGCTTTTGATCACATGTTTTTCTGCACCATTAGCTCACAAGAAGGCTTCTTGATGCAGATTTGGTTTGTACTAATTGATTTCTCTCCACCAGTTCCCAAGAATGGTTCAGGGTTTTTTCAGGTTAGCAGCTGAAGTTGTAGAAATTTATTTGCAATACGTTACAGGCCAAAGCTCTTCCCTGTCCTGATGGAGAAGCAGCAAACCCCAGGTCAGTGCTCCTGCTGCTGCAGAAACTCAGGATGAAAAAATTCTGAGTCAAGACCCGCTAATCTTCATGTTGTGAGGAGCTCTCAACGGGATCTCAAATGGCTTGCTTCCATAAAGAATCACATTTGCGATGCCTGAACACATACATCACAGCACAGTGCATTTTTCAGTTTGCTTGGGGTACTTGAAGAGTTTTGTTATTCCTGTATTGTTTGCTCTCTCAGATGATGATGCAGTCCTCCATTCACAGCGTTCACCCCATGGAAATTCTGTTTCATGTGTTGATTCAGCTGAATTGTTTACTGGATGTGACACAAAGCTTCCTTCAATGCAACAGTACCAGCGACACGGCCCGTTTGGGCAGGGCTGTATCAGCGCGTGCTCTGGTCATACCATTCTTAATGGTTGCTTTCTTACATCAGGCTTCTCAGATACCTAAATTAGGTCAGATTCCCATCTGAAAAACAGGTCAATCAGCCTCAGCATTTTTTCCCTTTCAATGTAACTGAGTTTTTATGTATCTGGGTTGTTTTGTGGCTGACTGTTTAATGTGATGTGCTTCATGCACTTCACATGTAGAAACTGTTTGGTTCCTTCCTGGACTTTACAAATACCTTTTCCTGTCCTTTTGTCTAAGACTGCAGAGGATTTAACAACATTCCCACCACTAATTATGTATCATCCTGAACTATATGCTTTCCTGTGCCAGTTAGCTTTCTCAATCTTTTAGTTTAAAACTTATAACCTTAATTTTTACTACCAGAAGCCTTGCCTATTTTAGTTTAGGTCAGACCATATTTTCCTGAATAGGCTCCATCTGCACCAAAAATTTCCTTTATTCTGAAGTACTTGATGTCATTTTCCTATGCACTTTTTTTCAAGTTACACACGAACTGCAGGAATGAGGTAGTATTTCAGAGCACATCACTTAGAGATCTCTGGCACTCATAACAACCCAAAATTTGTCTACAAAGGACTGTCTCCTACTGCTCTATTGTAGTTCATGTCTTATTGGAGCATAACTGTACTAGTCATCAAAATTGCCTTAGAGCAGAATTTAGTCGGAGGCCTGTAGGTAGAGGTGTTCCCAGAGGTCAGTAGTGGATACAATCTTGTTCAAGTTCAAGCACATCAGTTTAGCTCCTACAGAGCCCCTGGGCTCATATTTTTCCCCCAAGATTGTTTTAACTAGTGCTGATATAAGAATTACTTCTAGCTGACCTGCAAGCCAGAACACCCAGCCTGCAGGAATTCACTGCCAATATATTGCAGAAGGCATCTGAGGAGAGAGCAGAGCAGCCAATCCTGTAGGTGGCCTGTCAGTGAGGGTTAAATGATGTGTGCTGAGCAAGTACTGCAGCAGGACCTGCAGAAAACAAACTAACTTTTATTCTGAGTCCCAACTGTGGCATCCTCACTACACAAACAATTTTATGATCACATAAAACTGACCATAGGTTTCCACACATGAGTGGAAGAAGATGGGTACAGGTAAAGCAATGCATTTGGCTCTATGCTGTGACAATTCATTTTCACACAGAAGCTGACCTAGTCACTTTAAAGCAGCAGCTGAGTGGTCCAAGTGTAAAAGGACTCAGTTATGTTTTAGTGGACTAGTTCAAATTTTGACAGAATTCATGTAATTATAGGTTTCCAGGAAACCAGGATCTGAATCAACAGGATGTTTTAAATGGGTTGGAATCAGCTTCAAACACCTGCATTTATGGTGGAAGTCACGTATGAGAACGTTACAGTCACTGGAGATCTGCCTAGTACAGTCAGTGGTAACCACACTTCGCAGCTCACCCAAAAATAGACACTTAGATTTCGATGTATTTTAAATTCATAGCTGTAGAAAAAACCACGCAGGAAAGGTGCCAGCTATACCCAAATCCTGCTAATTCGTACCATTGCTGTGGAAAAACTTTTGCATATTCACAGAGATCTTACTTAACAGGAGGAACAATAATTCATCCTGTAATTACAAGTCACCAGTTGTTAAAGATCCAGCACAGGATTTTTGAGTCAGGTCTATTTCTTTAGAAGGTAGAAAGAGATTTTGAACATACTGAGGCCAATTAGTGGAATTAGTGGAAGAAGGTCCATCTGAAGACAGTTACATACTCAATCAAGTTATTTGATACACCTGTAACAATACTGTTTGTTTTTTTAATTTTAATCGTTAAAGATAATCTTCAAGAGTACTCACATAGCTCTACCTCAGTTCCTTTGAAGACTGAACAGGAGAGGAAATTTTAAGAGTTTCACAGAAAAGAGAGACAAAAAGATAGAAAGTACAGATTTCATACAGAATATATATAAATATATATACACATATCCACATATGCTTATTCATGTATGCATTTGTATATATTTATGGGGTGTAAAATGTCGCTTGGGCCACACAGATTCAATGTAAGACCACTAAGTTTTCTGAAAGATTGAGGGATTCATTTTAAGAATCTATCATCTTGTCTACCACAAAGACCTTGTTCCAATAAACCTAAATTCTTTTCCTGCAGTTTGAGGTCAGAAGGAAATGATCAACAATCCTTTTTCCTCTGATTTTCACAACAGCTATATGAGCCAATTACTTATAGTTCCAAGTAATTGCTGGCTGGAAGCTATTGTCTTTTGATCCTGGGCATAGACAATATTTTAAAATTTAAGGTTATAAAGGAAATTAATCCATGTGTTATTTAAATTTCAAATTTATCTGGCACTTTCTGTGGTCAAAGTTCTATAAAAATGTAAATCTTCACCATCTTGTCATAACTCAAGGGCAGAGTACCTGCAGGGGGGCCTTCTGGCACAGGATAACTCCACACTAAACAGGATGTCTGCCAGAATAGTTAAAAGGTGCTTTGCAAGCTGGTTGTCCATGGCCATGCATCATCTAATGAAAACAGTGGTCCATTGAAGTGAAGGTTCCCTTGCCAGACATCAGCAATATTTCAGGAACTGTTTTCATGCATGGTCTTCCTCCATAATATGTGCAAGACAGCATTGTTTCTGCAAGAGTCAAGCTTTGTTGTGCTACTGGGAAATAAAAGTGTGCACATGGGCAGTGAACAGAGAGGACTGTAAGTCCTATAGAATGAATGCCTGAGCTCTTACGTTGAACTCTTATGTTTCTTTAGCTTTGCTGGTCCTTTTTAAAATATAAGCCTTGAAAAAATCAAGATTGCAAATTCTGTGTATGTAAGAAAAACCAGTAACATATATGTAGTCTTCTAGCTATTAGCCCATAAATTGGAACCTCTTTAAATCCAGTTTAGTCTGAAATGTAAACCAGCTTAAAAAAAACTATCAATGCAGTCACATAAGTTTGGTTTCAATTGATGTAAGATTTTGCTCACAGAATTTAAAAAAAGAGATCTTGGACACTGATAAACAACAAAAAAAGTGCAAACTGCTTCATTTTGTAATGTAACTAGCATTTGAATCAGAAAACCACACTTCAGATGCAAAGAGGGTTTTGTCACTACTGGACCACAGACCTACTATTTCCAAAAACTTGACTACTGCAGAATTGAACTTTTTAAACATATTAACTAGTTTCACTTTGAACTCGCTTACTGACACAGATGACAGTGTCTGTGTTTATGTAAATCTTATCTAAATTAGGGTGAATGTTGCTAACACCAGCATACTGACTTTGCTGCTTTATGTTTAGAAAAGGTGAACTAAAATTCAACTATTAGCAAAACTGCACAGTCCAGGACAGACACAGAAAATTTAAAGGTAGCTATGTACAGTGAATTTTACTACTTAGCTAGTTCTGAAGATTCAGTACAATATTTTCTTGTAGAGTTTCTTTGCCTCTCATCTGAATATATGTATATATGTAGAATATATGTATACATGAATATATGTAGACTTCACACTTAATAAGACATTTTTGACTCAGTCTTGTAAAATTCCCCACTTGTATTCTCTCAGGCTGGAGAGCAGAAGCACTTTTTAGAAGGCAGAAATGCTGGGATTATTTTTTTTTACTTTTGAGTAAGGTTGCTTCTGTCTAGATTGATAAAGCTAATAGGCTCTAAGAGGTGGAGGCATGTACCCCTTCACTACATGAAAGCTAGCAATGTTTCTTCATTTTCTTGCAGAAGAAATAGAGGGTATTTTACCTCTCAATGTGAAATCCTTGTGGAGAGAAGACACTCTTGTTTTACCTTGTCCTGACTACTTGAGGTCAGAGCTATAACCAACATAGTGTTTACTTTGACTGCATGTACTAAGATAAAGAGTAAAGTTTGTCTCCACAAGAGTTTTTGACTAATATAGTGGTTATAATTCAGCTCTTTCATTGTAAAAATATGCTGTCTTTTGCAGTGAAGGTATGGTCTTCTTATGTCCTTTATCTGAACAATTTTCAGTGAAAAATAAGAAATAGAAAGTAGTTTTATTTTTCTAAAGCTAAATTACATAGAATGTCAGTAATATTGCAACTAGGCAGATGTCCTTGGAAATACTTGCATATGCAAGTGTAGAAGCATAGAAGTCTTATTTTTAGATTAGATACATTTTGGAATCTAGCTAAAGTCTAGAATCAAATAATGCCTTTGTGCCAGTGTAACTACAGGCTCAGCAACAGTTTCTGATCTTTGCAATTATGTTACTCAAAGCAAAATAAGAATAAAAAAACCTAAAACAAACAAGCAAACAGACAAAAACCAACAACAAATAAAACCCCACCAGTAAAAAGGACAGGGAACCCCAAATACAAAGAAGTTTCTTAGAAGACTTAGGTTCATATCTTGACTGAGAAAACCAAACTAGGCTTTTAGAGATGTAGAGATGTAACCCTACAAGCTAAAATTTGCATGAAAGTTTATTGCAAGGATGAGAAAGAATAATCAAGACAAAACCTGCAGCCTCTTTTGGTAAGGCTTATATTCAGTTTAAGAAACACAAAATCAGAGAGGAACTCATTTACATTCCTCAGTTTGGTGAACTTGAACATTTGCAGAAGTGTTTCTCCGAAAAGCATCAAAGCACCAATAACTGAGGTGTGCTACATAAGGGCACTTTTTCTTCTCATTCTTCATATTAAACCTCCTTTTTCTATCTGAATATCAAAGCATTTTTCACTTTTCCCAAAGCTCAAGATGACTAAGTCCTGGCTCCTTGTCTTCCTGGCTCATTCTTCTCTTCATACTCAGTCTATGATAGAAATTAGGCATCTGTTTTTTGTTCTTGTCTAATATTCTTTCATCTCACTAGTAATTCAGACAGTCCAGGAAGGGTTGAATATCCAGTAAGAACACTGCACACTGAGAATCTCTAAGTTTTGACCAGCTGTAACTACAGTTAAGTAGACATAAACTATCCTAACACTTTAAATCTTCTCACTGCTTTGTAATAGTATTAAACTGAGTAAATGAGAAATAAATTTTAAAAATTCTAAAAAGCATTCTTTTCAGAAAAAGCAAAATATATTCTTTAGCCACAGTTGTATTGATTAAAAATAATTAATAGGATTTTCCAAGTGCTTACAATAAAATCTGTGCTTTCACTTTGCTTCATTCTGAATCTTTCAATTGAGTTGAAATTGCATCTCAGTTTATTTTTCCTGTAATCTGAAACATGACATCCTACACTTTTCAGCTAGAAGGGTGTCTTTAAAAAAGTGTAACAATATCAAAGAATTTAACAAATAAGACCTTTTTTCTCCCCTTTGCAATAGTGCTTTAACAGGTGGTGAACCAAAAATTACGAAACAGAATAAGTTTTGAAAGGCTTTCTGTTGCATGATGTATTTTGAGATTTATTTTTCCATCTTAAATCACAGAACAAATCACAAAACTTTTTTATAAATTGGCAATTCTTGTTTTCATTTGGCTCATGGGCTTTTCAGTCTTTTTCAGAAGTGCACTTGACACTGAAAACAGGAAGATAATGGATGTGATAGAGAAAATACATCAGTTTTATTTAGCAGTTCTCTAAAAAGAAAGTTGTCACATCTTTATTGTTACTCTCCCATAGCAAAGAAAGAACACCATTCTCTTGCAATATTTTACTGTTTGGTTTTCAGTACACCCTTTAATGTTTTCTTTGTCAACTTTTTTCAAGTGAAGGGAAAGGAATCACTATTCCTGTCAAAAAAACACTAAGCAGCTGTCAGCTTTGCTTATGGCTACAGCTGCAATGAAAACCTGGTGCTACTGAATTTCCAAGTGAACTTTCTGTTCCGAGTCACATGAGACAGCGAGAACAAAGAGAAGCAAAAAAATCCTACATGGATTTAGTGAATGTTAGAGGCTGTAGGTGCTTAGTACCTAATATGAAATTAAAATACATCTATCTGTTAAATGCTTCAGAAATGAAGCAAGCAGAAAAGCTTAAGATTTCTCTCTCTCTGTCAGAACCTTGAGGACTGAAGTAACTGCCAATAAGACTGGATCATGTCACTTGAAGAATCCTTATTGAGTTTTCATTTTGGTCTGCCTGTATGTCCAGTTGTCTGTCATAGTTTAAATATAGTTGTCCCCAAAAAATAAAAGTAAACCCATGTATTTCTAACAGGAATGTTTATATAACAGAACCATATTTTTACAGGTCATGCATATGAAACCTTAGCTGAGGGTAGATATTTTAAAACTATCCTGCAGCAAAGTTGCTCTTGCAGAGTGTCCGTTTCAGCTTCACTGATTTGAATTGTGTTGGAAACCTGAAATTGAAAGGAAACAACTCATAAAACAGAAGAGAGATTCTTTTCTAGAGAGAGCTTCTTTTCTGTCTTAATTTATGACATTTTCAAATTAAGCCACAAGAAGGACACAGACTGCGGTTGCAGTGAGGGAAAGGCATAAAGTTACTCTGAACAAAATGTAAATACAGCATTAGCTAAACCCCAATAGATGCAATAATGGGAGAGGTATAGTACATTGAAATAGTACATTCTGGTTGCAGCAGCTTAACCTGTTGTCGTGGCTTAACCTCACCTGGCAACCAAACCCCACACAGACGATCACTTGCTCCCCCACCAGCAGGATAAGGGAGAGAATCAGAAGGGTAAAAGACAGAACACTCATGGGCTGAGGTAAAAGGTTTGACAGGGAAGTCAAAAGCCATGCACACAAGCAAAGCTGAATAAGGAATTCATTCACTGCTTCACACAGGCAGGCAGGTGTTCAGTCTTCTCCAGAAGAGCAGTAATTGGGAAGACAAATGCCATTACCCCAAATGTCCCCCTCTTCCTCCTTCTTCCTCCCTACTTTATATACTGAGCATGTTACAGAATCACAGAATCAATTAGGTTTGAAAAGATCTCTGAGATAATCAGTCCAACCTTTGACCTGCCACCACCTTGTCTACTAGACAATGGCATTAAGGGCTACATCCAGTCTCTTCTTAAATACTTCCAAGGGACAGTGATTCCATCACCTCCCTGGGCAGCCCATTCCAATGCCAATTCATTCTTTCTGTAAAGAACTTCTTCTAATATTTTCTAAACCTTCCCTAGTGCATCTTAAGGCTGTGCCATCTTGTCCCACCTCTGGTTGTCTAGGAGAAGAGACTGATTCCCATGTGCCTACAAACTCCTTTCAGGTAGTTGTAGAGAGTGATAATATCTCTGTTGAGCCTCCTCTTCTTCAGGAGAAACAAACCCACCTACCTCAGCCTCTCCTCACAGGACCTGAGCTGCAGTCCTTCACCATCCTTGTCCTTTTTTAGATATGGTCCATTACCTCAACATCCTTCCTAAATTGTAGGGCCCAGAACTGGACACAGTACTAAGAGTGCGGCCTAACCAGTGCTGAATACAGGGGAAGAATCACTTCCCTGGTCCTGCTGGCCACACTATTTCTGATACCGGCCGGGATGCCATTGCTCTTCTTGGCCACCTGGGCACACTGCTGGCTCATGTTCAGCCAGGTGCGAACCAGCACTCCCAGGTCCTTCTCTGCCTGGCTGCTCTCCAGCCTCTCCAGTCCTGTAGTGCTGCAGGGGGTTGTTGTGGCCAAAGTGCAGAATCCAGCACCTGGACTTGTTGAACCTCATGCCACTGGATTTGGCCCATCATCCAGCCTGTCCAGGTCCTTCTGCAGAGCCCTCCTATCCTCCAGCAGATTGGTACTTCCCCCAGGTTAATTGTCATCTGCAAATTTGCTAATGGTAGACTCAATACCCTCATCCAGATCATCAATAAGGATGTTAAAGATGCTACCATGTGGTATGGAATATGCCTTTGATCAGTCTGGGTCACCTATGGTAAGATGCATTCAATAGCTATTAGCAGTGAGACAAATTTAATGGAAATTTTCATCTATGCTCATACCTCCTCAAGTACCTGCAATTTCTAGAAGAATAGTATCTAGGGGTCCGTGATAGCAAAAAGTTTTAATTTGCGAAGTCATATTATTAGAGCTCTGTAGGTATTCTGATATAGATAAAAAATTTCTGTTTGTTTCAAGAAGTTTGGGGTTCTTAGCCACAAAGGGGTGCCACTTGAGAAGGATTTTGGGGGCAATAGAGTTCATGAATAGGTATTCACTGTGGTGAGTCACAGACAGACATGTTGAAATAGAGAGCATTAAGGCTTTTTTTTCAAATTTTGTGACAAATAGTGCTTTTTAAAGTTCACATTAAAAAAAAAAATAAAGAACTAATTTCATTCTTGATATAGCTACCCTGACCAGAACTGAATTTAATTTGCAATGGATTTGGATCAAAGGGCTTTTTGCTGCTGTGAACATCTGATGATCATGTAATTACTTGGAACAAGTTTGCTCTGTGTCATGTGCATGATATATTAGTAGTACATCTCCATCTTTGCAATCCTATTTCCATGTTCGTTTTTCTAGTCTTCTAACAGCTCAGCTAGAAGCTCCTGAAGACTGGCAACATTAGTTAATATCACTTGCTTGATACTCTCATGACTTCTGAGTATTTTTACCTGACATTTGAAGCACTATGTCAAATTGATCAGATCAAAAAAAGAACCCAATTAAAGCCCTCACTGAGCTGCTGAAATTGTATTTTCTGGATCTGTGCTCAGGTGTTTTTGAGCTGAGTATCTCTTCACTGTACTATAGCCTTCAGTAGAGACTTCGCATCTGTCACGTTTCTGGAACTATCAACAAGTCTTTGGTGAACGGTCCAGCTAGTTATTCAGTAAGAACCTCTGTGAGAAAGCACAGGTTTTGTCAGAATAGTTATTTCCAGCCAGCACTGCTGGCTGACCTCTTTGAGGGACTGACCAGTTACACTACTTATGGCCTTCGACCACACAAATTAAAGGACGTTTTTAACTAGATCTGAGGTTAAGTGATGCCAACTAACTGGCACCTATGTTTTTTAATCTAACCTCCTACAGCAGGTGTATCTTATAATTAGGTGCTTGGATTAAATGGTGCAGGCGATCAGAGTCCACAAGCAGAAATATGTGCCTAAACTCACTTTCTGCCTGTTATTAAACATCATAGATGTGTCCATAGTTATTAACTGACTTGGCCTGGCCCCTGCTGTCACTGTTCACAGAACTTACTGTAGATCTATCCTCTGCTTTTTTGGACATTCTTTACTTTTTCAATCCTGTACTTTTGTGAAACTGTATCTCTGTACTTGCAGCGTAATGAAAGTAGGCATATATGTAGCACACTGAGGCGTGGGTTCTTGCCTGCAGCTGCTGAATGCTACTTCACTGCTTAAAATAAATAAGCTAAACCATAAGCTATTATATCTGCCAAGAAAGATCTATATGAGCCAGACAGTGAAAGCACAGGTTTGCTTTGCAGACTGCAAAACTGAAACTAACTTTGCACAATTACAGGTGGTACAAATAAGACAGCTGCAAACAGATCATTTTTAAATAACTTCTTGTAGAAACTGAAACTCAATAGCTTTTCTTTTTATTAGAAGAGAGCTTGTTCCTTCTTTAGCTTGGTCCTTTCAGCATGTGAATCCATTCAACCAACAGCAATCTGTCCCTTGTTCTCATGAGTTTTTTTTAATAATCTTATAATTTATCTTATAAATATACCAAAAATAATTGATTGCATGTTCTTGTCACATGAAAAGGGGAGATTTCCTCAACCCTTTAGCGTGAGGTGATTTCCTTCAATCTTAGTATTTGATTTGTCTGGCAGTGTCCCAGGAAAGCTGAGATACTTGTGCCTGACCAGTCTGTCAACGTCCTGTTATGGGGACTTTTCTCTGATCTTCTGCTGGATCAGAGGGCGATTCAACTGACTTATTCAGGGACACAAACCAACAGCATAAAGGAGACTCCTCAGCAGGTATTCCGACTTCATTTGAGTGTGTTAGCCACTGCTGGCAACTGTTGGTACCTGGGAAGGACTCACACTAACAGTTTATGGAATAACACTCTTTATTAATATAAAATTGTTCGAAGATTGACAGTGATGGTATCTGACTGCAAAAACATATTCCAACCAATATACAGACAAGCTCTAATCCCCAGTAAAAGTATTCAGCACATAAAAAGTACAGCTCTTATCCAATATGTGTCCATATGGAGAGAAGACAGGTTCAGCCCGTTGACTGCTCCTAGCAGTTACAGTGGTGTCTTCCCTAATTTTTCTTCCATTCTTGACTTACTTTTACATTATTTTTTTATGTTTAGGTGGAGCTTGAGTGACTTTAGTCAAAAAATACCTTTCTTGCTGGGAAGGGAGTAGCAGCTTCATTTTACCCTGTAATTTCCATAATGTTATAACTTCTGTTAGGATGTGAATATGACTTCTCAGTTTCCTTTAATTTTTAAACTTAGCCACCTTCTCATGGTTCGCCTTTCCCTAAATTGAAAACAAAGAAAAAAAATCCAGCACTTACTTGGAATGCATCACTATTTAGTTGGGGGCAAAAAAGTCAGAAAATACGTTGTACTACAAGAATCAAGGTCATAACATCTAGAGTAGATAGGATGGACTTAACCCATGGAGAATCTATGGCCTATGGCAGACATAATTTTAATTTCAATTTGTGATAAATGATTTTCTTCATGCTACGGTACCATAAGAGGTGTGATAATGAATAAACTGCAGAAGGATCTGGAGAGCAGGTATTGATGGGCTGAGGCCAATAATAAGATGTTAAATAAGGTGAAGTGCTGAGTCTTGCACTTGGGTCACAACAACCTCATGCAGCGTTACATGCTTGAGGCAGAATGGCTGGGAACATGTTCAGTGGAAAAGGACCTGGGTCTTCTGATCAACAGCTGGGTGAACATGAGCCAACTGTGCGTTCAGTGGCATCCTAACCTGTATCAGCAATAGGGTGGCCAGGAGGACCAGGGCAGTGATTTTCCCCCTGTACTCAGCAGTGGTAACGCTGAACCTTGACTTGTGTGTTGTTTGGACCTCTCACTTCAAGAAGGACATTGAAGTGGTAAAGCACATCCAGAGAAGGGCAGCAAAGCTGGTGAAGGGTCTGAAGCACAAGTCCTATGAGGAGAGGCTGAGGGAGCTGAGGTTGTTTAGCCTGGAGAAGAGGAGGCTTAGGGGTGACCTTATTACTTTCTACAACTACCTGAAAGGAGGTTGTAGCCAGGTGGGTTTCGATCTCTTCTCTCAGATAATTAGCAGCAGGACAAGAGGAAATGACCTCGAGTTGCACCCGGAAGTTCAGGTTGAACATCAGGAAGAATTTCTTCACTGAAAGGTGCCCAGGGAGGTGGTAGAGACACCATTCCTTAAAGTATCCAAGAAATGACTGGACATGGCACTTAGTGATACAGTTTAATTGACATAATTGTGTTTAGTCACATTTTGGACTTGATGATCTTGGAGATCTTTTCCAACATTCATGATTCTACGATTCTAAGTATTAGAAAGCCATTCAGCAAGGAAAAAGTGGCTGTTCAAAGATAGGAAGAAGTGAGACTGGTAAAACATTACCTTGACTTGGAAGGCATAGAGAGTTTTCAGAAGGTAATTTTAATGGATTCAATACCTTCAGAGAAAATGTGACAAATTACTTAGCTGATTAATAGAGGGACTGTTCTTAATTTCTGTTCTGACATATTGCTTTCCTCACCTGACATTTCTCTTTTAGGTTTTTAAGCCAAGTGTTCATGATATGATCCAGCTGACTTATAGTGATCAACAACCCCCCTATGAATAATGGTTAAAAACGGATCCCACCTGGACGCTTTGACCCTGGCAATGCTCCAGAATAAAACTGTCTCCATCACCCTCCCAGTTGTGTATACAATGGTGGCTCTGATCAGCATTCCTGGGAACTTGTTCTCCCTTTGGGTGCTCTGCTGGCACATCAAACCCAAAACACCTTCTGTTATCTTCATGATCAACCTAAGTATCACAGATCTCATGCTGGCCAGCTGCTTTCCCTTCCAGATTTCTTATCACATCCAAAGCAATCACTGGACTTTTGGCAAGACTCTCTGCAGCCTTGTGACTGTGATGTTCTACTCCAACATGTATTCTTCCATACTGACCATGACCTTCATCAGCATTGAGCGGTACATGGGTGTGGTATACCCCATGAAGCTAATCAAGTGGAGAAGAAAAAGATATGCCTTGGCTGCTTGCCTAGGTATGTGGACTTTCTTGCTACTAGCCTTCTACCCACTAGAAAGCACAGATCTGACCTATGAAGTGAAAGAATTGGGGATTATAACCTGTTTTGACGTCCTAAAATGGGATATGCTGCCAAATTTTGGAGCCTGGGTAGCCTTTCTCCTCACCCTATTTGTTGTGCTCTTCCTGATCCCTTTTATTGTAACAGTGGGGTGCTACATTGGCATCATTCGGAAGCTAATTCAGACATCAAACAGATACGGTAATAGGCAGAAGACTAGATCCATATACCTGGCGATAATTGTCCTTCTGGTATTCGTCACTTGCTTTGCCCCCAACAACTTTATCCTACTTGCACATATGATCATCCGCCTATTTTATGGCAGCAGTTTGTACCCTGCCTACAAGCTCACCTTGTGCCTCAGTTGCTTCAACAACTGCTTAGATCCCTTCATTTATTATTTTGCATCCAAAGAATTTTACCAGAAATTCATGCAATTGTTTCGCCCTAAGGTACCGATCAGCGACAGCTTGGAAAACAGAAGGGAAAGTTTATTCTCTGCCAGGACCATGTCAGCCAGGTCAATGTCAAGTGGACCTATGGATGGTTTAGAGGGAGTAAAGGTCTATTTGCAAAGGCAGGAAAGTGTTTTTTAGCTTTAGACATCCCCAGAAGAAAGATATCTGTCAGATTCATGAGTAGACACAGAAGATATTTCCATTTGAATGGCTACCCTCAAAATACCTGGCTCTTGTGACACAATTCAAGCTGTACTTATATTGCACATCCTACTTCAGTATTTTCTGGTAAGAAATGGAAGTGTTAAAGGAACTGAGTTTATTCAAGAAGGCACTGAAGCAAACCCAACATTAATAATTATGGATTGGCCTGGAAATAGCCCTGCTGCATGACACCAAGGGATAAGTTTAGAACAAAAGTTACTTTCAGTTTGTATGACAGTGTTTAACCAAAGACTTTTGATTTCTCAATAAATGTGAGATATTACTGTACGTGAATTAGAGCATACACTGAAGCTGGGTTTGGGATAAGGGAGCTGTTTTTCTAAGCAACACGCTCAGCTTTGTTTTGTTTTTGGTTTTGTTGGGGTTTTTATATGTATTGCTTTCTCTCTTGTATTTCTATAAAAGAATGAATAAAAGTAGCATGTCATTTTACCATTAATGCATAATGCATAGCCACTGTGAATTCAACACAACACTCACTCAACAGTTTATCAGAACAAAACCACACCTTTGAAAAGGTTAGGATAACTCATGTAAGTTATTTCAATTTTATACGGCAAAATATCTCATACAATGAAAGGGAAGCTAGAACTAACAATGTTGGTGACTACTTCAGCTGCTAAGTGGATTATATTTTAATTTCTTGAAGTTACCAATTTCTCAGGACCGTGAGGAGCAGTTTTTTTCAAAAAAGCAATTTTTTTTTCCACATTAACCAATTACAGTACCAATGCTGCTTATACGTGGTTGTTATTAAGAAGTCATTTCCACCAATTCACTCTAGGCAATATGCAGAAGAACCATCACTCTCAGCAGAGAATTTATCTTTATATAGTGCATGGGCAATGAGTTTATCTTCCTTACAAAAATGATGTGGATTATGAACCAGATTTTCAGCTGGGTAAATGAGAATTCAACCACAAACTGAGAGAGTGATTCCATGCCAGCAGAAATCAGCTGAAAACCTGGCCCTATGGCAAGATGTCAGAAAGGGACCTCTTTCAGTCAGGCAACCAGAAAGAAGAGAAAAATTAAAGAGAATGGGAGCTGTACCTAATACCCCGATAACAGGTCATGGCAGGTGGATTCTGCATTCCAGTGTTTGGAATACTTCTCTGAAATACCCTTCCCCATCTTGTTTACAAACACCTTGCCATGTTTTACTTTTAATTATTCTCATATCTCAACAACTGCCTGTGTGCTTAGAAAGACAACTGCTACAGATCATGCATTGAGGAAAGAAAGCCAAAGTCTTTCCTGTAATATTTACAGTTTTTTACCTACCTTTGGCCCTCGTTGATAATGAGGAGCTGAAATACACCTGAGAGTGCTGGACAAATTTTCCTGTGCTGCAATTCCATACAATAGGAGGCTGTCTTTGGCACCATGGTTAGTTGGTTCAGACACCGCATGCTATACTGATTCCTGAACTCCTCTGCCTAAGTAACATATAACACCCAATGTCCTTAAAATCTCCAATTTTTCTCTGGGTATGACATGATTAAAACACAATTTTCCAACACTAATTACCACAGATGTCTTCACAATAGATGTTGGAAAGCCAGAAATGCACTGCGACATATTTGTATGATGTAACTTCTGCTAAAATATCATCAGTTTTTGGAGAAGAATAAACATGAGTGGACTTAGTACTACTTTACTAGACCTAGTACTGGCCAGTGGGAACATTCAATATTTTGTGGCATTTCAAGTATTAGTTTTAATTGATCTTCACATTTTCTGTCTACAAGGCCAATCTTAGTGGTATTTAAGCCATCTAAATCTTCTTATCAATCTGGCTGGTAGATACTCTTCACTATCCAGTTTCACAGAATTCTAGCTCTCTCACTGCCAAAACTGTTTAATTGTTTTCAGCATTTTTGCTGTGGCAGAAACTTTTTTGGAGGTTATACTGACATCTCTTTTTTCTTTTTTTTTTTAACATGCAAATATTTTTACAATGAAAATCATTACCTCTCCTACCTCTAATGCAGACTTTCACTCTGTTTTATCTTGAACCTGATCCTTGAGTGTATAGTCCTTCTTAAAATCTTTTGCAATGTGCCTGAACTGCAACTGTAACTGACACCAAACAGAGCCAGAACCTTGCACTTTGGATATCAACTGTTCTATTTTGAAAAATAATGAATCTCTCCTTTTGCAAGAGAAAAAAGATGCTCACAAGTGACTGAAAATGTTTTTCTCTCCAGTCTCACACAGCTCATCGTAGGCCTTCATCTCTCTCCTGAAAATATTTAAAAAGGAACAGAGAGGATGTCTCATTCAGGAACATCTTTAAGCCATTTCACTAACTAGCCTCTAGTTAGCTCAGATTAGGCAAAATTCCCATTAAGGTTGCTAGATTGTTCCTTTAGAAAGAAATATAGAAATGAACTAAACAACAACAATCTTTTGGGCCTGATGGTGTATACTGTGAAGACTTAAAAGGTTTTTACTGGAGAGGAGGAGAAAAAATTATTTTTAAAGTGACCCAATATACAGTTCTTTGGTCCTGGAAACGCATTCTTCTGGGGCATCATAAGAATAATGACTTCCACTCTCCTTAGAGAGTGGATGTGAGTTGACATTTATATATACGTATAAATATATACACATAAATGTAGATCAGAATTTGTGAGATTATTGAGAAGTTCATGTATATGTTAGCTTCACTTTGGGGAATATGGGCCCTGGGCAACATGTTTATTTTTTGGCCTCTATGGTTAATATAATTTTACTGAGAAGAAAAGAATCCTTCCTTTTGGATTGGGGGTTGGAGAGTTTTTATGTGGTTTTGTGGTTTTTTAATTGTCTAGAAATTTAATCAATGAATGTGCTTGAACTTTTTGATAATAATAATAATAATAATAATAATCATAGTAATCGTAACACATGATTAAGATTCATTTCCTTGTTTTCACCTGCCATGTGTGAAAAGCTTCCAATCATAGTAGAGGGCAGGGAAACTGAGTTATGAAATAAAATTAATCTGTTTCTCATTGTTATTGTGCTTTTTAAAAATTTCTATATCATTTTAATTCCCTTATTTTTCCTATGAATTTTGAAGACTGACTTTTTTGTCTTTGCATACTTTTCATTTTTTTTTACATATATATATCTCCTAGAACTTGATATTGTCATAGCCACTTCATACTAATTTTAAAAGTGTTGGCTAAATTGAATCTTTCTCCTGCCCATAGGTGCACCAAATACATGTGGTCTTAAATTTCTGAAGTGGTCTGGCAGTCAGAGTCTATCAAATCCCCAGCCCTGTGCAGGGCACTGGGAGAAACTGGGCAGGGACAGTTAGGGTTGGTAGGTATAGTATTATAAAATCATAGAATATCTCAAGGTAGAAGGGACACACAAGGGCCATCAAGCCCAACTCCTGGCCCTGTACAGTGCAGCCCTTGAAACCACACCACGTGCCTGGGAGTGTTTTCCAAACACTTCTTGAACTCTGGCAGATTTGGTGCTATGACCTCTTCCCTGGGGAGCCTGTTCTGTGCCCAACCACCCTCTGGGTGAAAAACCTTTTTCCTAATATCCAACCTAAACTTCCCTTGACACAACTTCAGGCCATTCTCTCAGATCCTGTCACTGGTCACCTCCTCTTCCCATAACAAGGAATTTGTAACTGCAATGAGGTCTCCTCTCAGTCTCCTCTCCTCCAGCCTGAACAAGCCAAGTCTCCTCAACCGCTTCCGTACGCTTCCCCTCAAGGTTCTTCACCATTTTTGTTGCCCTCCCTTGGATGCTCTCTAATAGCTTTGTGTCTATTTTATATTGTGGTGCCTAAAACTGCACACAGAACTTAAGGTAAGGCCACACCAGTGCAGAGTAGAGTGAGACAATCACCTCTTTTGACTGGCTGGTGATGCCATACTTTGATAAATATTCCCTAGACTGACTATGTTCCATTTTGGGTTTAGTGTCTGTTCGTCTGCATCCATGCTGATACCCGAGACAGCCAGAGTCAACATTTTGCCACCTTTTCTGGTGTAAAATAAATGTTTAAAATAACATTGTTACCCACTAGGGTGGTGTTCCTCTAAGGTAATGTTTAGGGTATATGCTACATACCCAAAGGCAGGCAGGATAGCATGAATATGTGGGAAATTCAACATTGATAAGTATGAAGTAATGCACACAGAGAAATCCCATCAGAACTTTGTGTGTAAAATTATATTGCTCATAAGTGACCATTATGAATCATAATACATAATTCCGTGCATCAGCTCAACATTGCAGAAATCCATGGTTCACTCATACTTTGTTTGCTTTGTGCATTTCTGGTATCTTTGTCATAGATAGGATCTACGAGGACTAGGAGAGATCAAGATAAAGGCATATGGGATGATCTAAGAAATTAATTTAGAATCTTATGAGTTAAGTAGTTTATTCACCTCCTAAAACAGACAATGTAAGGTAGGTAGGAAAGAGGTCTAAAAAATCCTCAGTGAAGTGGAAAAGCTGATTTGGATGATTTTCACTGCCATACCTAAACAATAATTTGGAAATAACATAACAAGTTAAAGAGATCCAGGCTCAAAACCAGAGAGACTGTTCCAGAGAGACTGGAAAAGAATATGAAAAAGAATTCCCCTATAGGTTACTAAACAGGCAAACCACCACAGACTCTTTGGAAAACCCCAAAGATTAAGATGGTCAGTGGGGAACTTCACCAACTTGGAAGAGGCTATCCCAGAGTTAGGAGACCCTGGGGCACAAGCTGGGTGCTCTGTCACAGAATCAAAGGATGGCTGAGGCTGGAAGAGACCCAACCTCCCTGACCAAGTAGTCTCTCACATTCAGCTAAAGATGAATTCACGTCTTGCTCTTCAACAAACCTCTCCATCTGCTGGTAACAGTTAAATCATTTTTCTTCAAAGCACATAATTATTAATTCAATTGCTGACATATTTTCTGACCTCTGAGCTTACTTTTTCCATCGCCAATGTCTCTCAAAAGCTATTGCTTTTGGAGCTGAATAGCAGCAGACCTCCCTGTTCTTCTGGGGAAGGCAAATTTACTGATGCTGGTTTTTTTCAACTTCTCAGGCAGCAGCCTACTTTACTTTTAAAAGCTCACAGTTGCATTAGTGAAGAGTGTGATTCTCTGGTCTGAATTGTCACAAGCATTGGAAAATACATTCTAGTATGCCTCTGTTGAAAAAGCAGGTAACGAGGACTTTTTCAATGACCTGACAAGTTCCTATAGAAAAGCTAATTTAAGATGCTTTGGCATTATCTTGTCCTGGCAAAGTCCATGAAGAGAATTAGTTTTATTGGCAAAATTTTTAGAATATCTAAAGCCACAGTTCTTTTAAGTGCACCAAATGAAAATTCTAATATGAAATGACTCTTACAAGAATGATTAGTATATAAGCCTTGGTCATTGTATGTAGTAATTAAATCCATCTTGAAAAAAAAAAGGGAACCTATTATAGGAATAAATGTTGTACCATCTTTCCTCATTCCTGCTGTAGTTCATAGTCTTAATACGACATATTGAGGTCAAAATTTCAATCATATTATTTATCCTTATATATTTCAATTACTTTCATTAGAGAATAAGTTTTTGCAAGTGTTCTCTCAAATCTATAAATTGTAATTATGGAGTGCCCAAGACAGTACAGTAAAATGCTTAGTTGAAATACCTTTTTTAAAACTTGGTTTTTTTACTTGACAAAAAAATCAAGCTAAAACAAACCAAACCAAACCCTGCCTGTCTGAAGTCTAGGACGCTACTAAACTCCTGGCCTGTCATGACTTGGTTGCAAGTGGTCTAGTATTTTTTCTTGAAGTCTAAACAGCTGGAGTATGTTATCAAACGAGGAGACTCTCAAGACTCTCTAATTATAAAACAAGAAGTTCAGAGCTGCAAGACGGAATACCTTTCTAGCTTTTAGCATAAATACCTCAACTCCTTTCTTGACTGTCTTAGCTCAAGATGATGTCCTGCAGTCATTTTCCTTCTGCAGAAATTTTCAGCATAGGGATGCTGATGGTTCTTTTTCTCCAATTTCTGCAATTGCTCATATGACCTGGCTCTGGCATGCCACAATTACTCAGATGAAGAACCTGTTGGCAGCTTCCAAAGCTAATTGTCCTTTGAAGCTTTTCCCAATATATTCCAAAACCCTGACTGTTGTTGTTGGTTATGGTGAAGTACCAGAAAAATGAAAAAGTGTTTTGTTGAGTCTCTTAAATCTGTAGAAATGTAAAGGGTTTGCTCCTCTGCTGTATACCTGAGCAGCTTTGTCAAAAGAGAAAGGACAACAGGCTCAAGGGAGATACAAACAGAATCAAGCAAGAGATAGGAGAGGGGTTGCACAAGTAATTTCTTTGGCAGTTGAGAAGTACTGTAAGCGACAGTCTGCAAAGAGACATGGAAATTTAGTCTCTGCAATAGGCTATCTTCAGTTAGAGAATGTCTGCAAATAATTTTACTTATCAATAGCCAGTTTCGGTTTAGGAACATGGAGACTTTTCAGCATAAAAGCTGGAAGCAGCAGCAAATCTCCAGATCTCTGCTGTAAGGGAAGGAACGTGATTAACAGACAAATAAACCACCGCATAGATACAGAGCAAACATCTCACAAAGACACCTTTGAAAACACAGTCTTGCCGTGCAAAAAAGGTGCAACTTATCTGATCAAAATAGATACCAAGTGTTGCCCTAAGGCTCTTATTGCTTGCTTGGCAGCGTGCATGCTATCTTATTCCTCCGTTTCCTAAACTTGCTATCTGCTTTGGTTATTGGTTGCATTTGGACATCCAGATGTTGGTAGATCTCTGTGTTACCATGGACCCACACCACAAAAACAAGGGTGGTATCCTAGGACTGTTACCACCTTCTTCTTGTCAGCTGTCTTGCATTTTGCCACCTTCATGCTTGTAACAGCAGTTTGTTTGTTTGATCTGTTAATATTCATGGGGACCTCAGCAAACACTTAAACAGGCTGCAGGATTGCTCACCTCCCCAGACTCAGAGGCTTTCTATGGCTTCAGAAAATAAAGGACAATATGATCGGAAGTCTCTTCACCTCATTTCCCTCTACAAAGAATCTGTCCACTTTCTCAATTAGAAGCTCCCTACAGAGTGCAATGGCTTTTTCTCCCTCAAAAAGTTTCAGCACTGTAACACTGATGGTTTGGTGTCCACACTTCCTCATTATTGTCAGCAGGCTGACATTTTTAGCGTCCTCCATTTCACCTTGCATATTGTAGTATATGAAGAATGCAACAGTATCTCACTCCATTTACATGGGGTAATACAAACTACTCTGTATGCTTACACAAAAAATGTTCTTATGTTTGAGCTGTTTTCATGAGACAAAGGTTCCCACAACTGCTGCTAAAACTAACCATTTAAACAAGTATAAAAACAAGTTAAAATACAGCATATACTTTTTCTTAGTTTTTATTTCCATATTCCATAAAAGTATTTGGGTTATAGAGTAGAATTAGTCCTGTTCTCTATAACCATGAAAATTTGCTGGAGTGGTCCTAATCTCTGTGGCAAACATATCTTAGCATCTATTAGCACGATTATGATGTCTATAGTTCTAATCTCAGTGCATCTTTTTTAAGATATTGCTAGACCTATTGATATTAGCATGAGCTCTGATTGTACCTAAATGTACACACATGCACCCATACACAAATCTATTACGTAATATTTAGAATTAAAACTAGGAATTTGAGCGTTTGTAGTGTGTGGTCTTTAGTTCTTAAAAGTCACAGCTTTTTAGAGCTACTTAAAAGCCAGTTTAAGTAGATCAAATTTGTAGGAAAATAGCGGGATGTCTTGCCCTCTGGTGGAGATTTAGATAATAAACATAAGAGCTCCACAAATGTTCTGGGGCCTTGGTGCCCTGGAAGTTATTTTCCAGAAGAGCTGCAGTTCCACTCGGGCCAATAAATATACTCTTGTGTGCATCAAATTTACATCTTCCCTAGGCTTTATACCGTTGTCTTTGCCGATATCATTTCACTATAGAAGCAGAAGGAAGAGTTGGTTTTCATACTTAGCCAACTATGTATTTGCATTTTACATCAGATATATGGTGCAGCAAATTTAACATATTCCCACATACATGTATGATGTATGTAAACACATACATATACAGCATATGCATGCTGCATATATAACATATACATTATATACATGCATATTTTCCTCAAAGTGCTGTATGAACTTTTTAATATGTTTTTCAAATATAAAGAATTCATCAGCAGAGGTCTTTATAGTCTGCTACACTATTTCTTTTTGTCTAGAGTTTCTGTACACGTCAGTGGGAGTGAGACTGGGGCAACGCTGAAATCAGAGGTGGAACAGCCTGTGGAGCACAAGCCAGCCATATGACTTTAAGAGAGGCCTATGGATTTTATATGACACACTGCACCTCAAGCACACAAACACATAGATACCTAGGGATGTTGTCAGCAAACACTTACCTTCCTAGTGATACAGGGTTATTGGGCACTCTGAAGCTGCTCATTGGCCCCAAGCAAACAACACATAAAAAGCAAGCTCTAATCAGAAGTTGCTCTCAGAGGCAGACGTTGGCTGTGGCAACACCTGAGAAAGTCAGCACTGGAAGCACACACAATGCATGTAATGCTGTTTCAATGTCAAGTAAATCTGGATGTGCTTGGAGCACACCATTTTATCCAAGAAGATGCTATAGCACACATTTGATATCAGGTGGAAACTGGTAGGAAAGAAGTGTTCTTTTCTTGCTTCTACCCTATGTTGCTGCTGTGGACCTGGCAGCTTCTGGACAACCCAGGGATAAGATCTGTTATGCTGTGCTCCCCTCCCTAGGATTTAGTTGTCTTCACAGTGAGATTTTTTTCAAGGCTCTAGGCTTCTCCACTTTGCAATACCTCTTTCTGTGGCAGAGGCCAAAAGCAACGTAGTCAGTCTTCAACTATTCTTGGAAGAAAACTCTTCACACTGTTTAAATGTGCTGGCCAAGGATGCTTCACTGGGGCTTGGATAATGATTTCTGTATTGCTAAAAGATGCTCTGTGAATGACCATGTTCTCCTTCTGGACATTGCTACATTCATGTTTGAATGTCCTTGTCCCAGGAGATAGACATGCAGCTGCCTGATAAACAGGCTGGTATTCTTCTGGTATTAGTTACACTGCACTCTCACAGCCATTTTGAAGTTTCTCCCCAAGCAAGACAACATGTAATTTGATAACTCTGTGGGATAAGGACCTTAAAATAAAGTATATGTAAAAACATTTACAGGGACATTACATACTCTAGAACTCATGTATTTAACTTAAAATCTTATTTCATATGACTTCCTGTGACCTCTCCAAAATACATCTATATGATTGTAATATTATTCTGCTTTAACTGGAAAGGAAATTCTGGGAAGTGGTCAAATAGAGATATTTCCAGACTTTCAAGATGGATAGAAGAGGAGGAAGGAGCATTTAGATTTGAGCTGAAGAAAACGGAATTGTTTTCTTAAAAATGGCCTATGAGAACACAGAGCTAAGCAATAAGACAGGTGAAAGAAATCTAGGCTATCTGCTCTAAAAACCACTGTCCAAGTCTGGAAAAATCTAGAATGGCCCTTCATAAACCATGGGTCTACTTGAACATGTAAAGCAATTTTAAAATCCCAAGTTGATCCGTTAACTCTGCTCAGAAGGCTGCAAGCTAAACACCAGTTGTACATAAAACTAAAACATGGCACAGGGAAAGTGAAATGATATGATGATATTTTTAAACAGAGAGTTACTGATAATTAGCTGCTGAAATAGAATCTACCTGTAAACAACTAAGGATCTTCTCCCTATAGTAATAAAAACAAGAGCTATTAATTACTTCATGAACTGGGTGAACACAGTGGACTATCGAAAGGATTTCCTTGGCAGAAAAGGCTCCTTCAAAAATGTAAGCTGCCTTGTGAAAAGTGAAATGATCATTCCCTTCATAGCAACTTTATAGCTAAGTCCCTAGGATTCACTAATTTTTTCACAATGGAAATGCACTGTTCCCCAAACAAGTTGATCCTGTGCTTGCACAGGGGGCTCAGACAACTAATACATCCTGGTTGAAACACATACACTCGTTGCAATATACATAAAAGTACACACAAGAACTTGGTGATCACAGTGCTTTTTACATGCTTGAAGGTGTTACTGCGATGACCACAGAGTGAATGCATAGGCAGAGAAACAGAGAAGTGTAGAACAAAAATATTGAGGAGAGGTCTCTGCAGTTCAGAGGCCTAACTGCTATTCTGGTTTTGTTCAAAATACCTTGGATATTTGAAAAAGTCAACAATTTCATAACCAACCTTGGACAAGCTAATCTTTGACCAGCACAGTCAGCCACGACAGAAACTTTTCTGATAACTGCTGGTGTCATTGATCTTCCCCTCGGTCAGCTCACTGCAGCCTCACACTTGCTGTGCCTGACTCTTGCAAGGCTGGTATGGAGCAGTTACTAATGACTGCTTGTCAACCCTCCCCCAGCCATGGCAGCTTGTGTGATGTGGTTTAGCTGTTCTCTCGGGGTTTTTTGGTATGACATTTAGACCAGCATAAAAAAGATATAAATAAGGTAAATGAAAACATGTATTTCAATAGATTTGTAGATTTGTCTTTTAAATAAACAAAATCACCCTTTGTTATGTAAGTTTAACAGAATAACAAATTTAATGAGTACTGCTCCTTAAAAATAATAATCAGAGCTGCATCTCATCTCCTTCACATAAAAAAACTCTTTTAGTGGTCTCCATTTTCAGGCATTGCCTAAACCTTTGTGGAAAAGAAGCTATAAAAATTACACATATTTCTCTTCTATTTGCTTATTTATGTATTTTACTTTCAGAAAGCCTGTTGTGCAAAGCAGAGGAGCAGTATACAAGCAGAATTCAGACAGGGGAAACAAATCTTGCTTGTCTTCCTCTTCAGTTAATGGGACTCCACACCTAAGGACGTGTTATGCTGCACGCATCTCTAAAGACTCTACAGGTGTCTAGAGACAGATCTGTTTATTCCCGTCTATTAAAACAAACTGGTAGGAAGAGAAGGTGTTCTTTCATGTCAAGTTTCTTCTTTATACATATACATGGTTTGGGATGGAGTCACAATTTGATTGCTCTGTTGTTATGCCAGTGAAACTACATTGAAGACAAAATAAAATAAGGAAAAGAGGAAAATTGAGCCTGTTGGTTTGAGATGAAAACCTTTGCATTGTCTTTTCCTCTGGAGTGCCTGAATTTAGTTTATCACACTTGCTTATATCTCATGCAAAGCAAGCCACTATATAGAAAGATGACTTCTTTCTGGACAAGAATGTGCCCCCAAATCTAAGAACATCCATGCAATTGCAATTTCCCTCTCTTAGGAAATGGTCAGTGTTGCGATCATGTTGAAGATGTGCATTTATTAGGAATTACAATCAAGTTATACTTACAGAGTTACAAGTTCTGTCCAAGAGGATTAACTCCAATTCTTTGCCTTATGTGTGTCAGGAAACTTCACAGTAATTAGTTCACAGAAGTAATTATGTCCAGTGATTACTTCACAGAATATTCGGAGCTGGGAGACACGCAAGGATGAACAAGTCCAACTCTTAAGTGAATGGCCCGTGCAGGTGTTGAACCCACAACCTTGAGTGTTATTAACACCATTAACCAACTGAGCTAATCTCAGGGTAAACATAGGCTTCCATTATTTGATTAGATGCCTGTCATTTTATTCCATTAAAAATTGCAATAGTATCATATGAAAGATACTCTGGTTTCCATTTCTGTGATACCTTTCAAACTTCCCTATTTGCAACAAGCAGAGTCACAGTTCACAGCCATGAAAAAGAAACAGTGAATTTGGTTGGACAAGCTCTAGGACAACAATATTCCTGTTTCACACAGGCCTTTTTCCTAGTTGGTTCTCCAGCTATTCCAGAACTATATTCAGTAATATGGATTTGCAGAGGACTGCTATCTACATTCACAGTTATATTTAATCTAAGTTTTTTATTTCCCTTTTCAATTCAACATAACTTCCCTAGATTTTTTTTGTAGTTTTTAATCATTTGAAAAAAAATCTTTCAATTTTCAATTCTGCTCTCAAGTCACTGCTATCCACAAAAAAAAAAATAAAAATAATCTAAGTTGAAACCTTAAATTCTTTAGATGACGCACAGCCTTCCAGTTTATGCTGACAAAAGGCTGATCCTTATGCACCACGACATGCATCCACGACCATCCTTATGCACCTGGGACCATGAGGCCCAGGGCTGGGAGAAACCCAGGGCCAACAGAGCCACCTGCCCCACCCCTCCTGGTGCTACAGGAGCCCTGTCTAAGTTCTATGCCTGTGTGAGTGCTATGCATGCCTGCCTGTGCTGCTCCATGTGGGTTTCCAAGCATCCATGTACACATGCCATACAGCATGTACATGTCTTCCTGCTGGCAATACAATACAGGTTCAGCCTCACTGCTGGGGGCATCTGGAGCATGGGTTCATGGCAGCCTCACCTCCATTGGGAGTCACACCCATGGAATCACAGAATGGGTAAGAATAGAAGGGATCATCTGGTCCAATCCCACTGCTCAACCAGGGACATCCCAGAGCACATTGCACAGACAGTTCTTGAAGATCTCCAGTGAGGGAGACTCCACAGCCTCTCTGGGCAGGCTGTTCTGGTGCACAGTCACCTGCACGATAAAGCTCCTCCTCATATTCAGATGGAAATTTCTGAACCTCAGTTTCTGCCCAGTGCCTCTTGTCCCATAGCTTGGCATCACTGAGAAGAGCCTGAATCTATCAACAAGGCACATGGCCCATGAGACAGTTTCAAGTTCCAATTATTCAATGCAACCTGCTGTTTTAATGGTTGGTTCTATTTTTAATGCTAGAGGACACATTTCACTTTCCTCCTAGCCAACTGAGAAAACATGAAACATCATACTATTTGCAAGTTATTGGAAATAAATCTGAGCTTTTATGTTCTTTTTCTACTGCTTCTACTCGTTTAAAAGGCAAAATAGGATATATTTAAAACTTTATAGTAATATAATGGGTGATGATGATATTAGAGTTATAACCAATGTTAAGGGTTGGAAGGGACCTTAAAGATGATCTAGTCCCAACCTCTCCTGCCATGGGGCAGGGCTACCTCCCAATAGATCAGGTTGTTAAGGCCTTCTCCAACCAAACTGCCAGGGTTGGGGCATCCACAACCTCCCTGAGCAATCTGTTCCAGTATCTCATCACTCAAAGAGTAATGAATTTCTTCCTAATTCTAGCCGAAATTCCCTCTCTATTAGTTTATATCTATTACTCCTTGTCCTATCACGACATACCCTTGTGAAAAGTCCCTCTCCAGCTTCCCTGTAGGTTTTCTTCAGGTACCAGAAGGCTGCTATGAGGTCTCCATGCAATCTTCTCTTCTCCAGGCTGAACAGCCTCAACTGTCTCAGCCTGTCTTCACAGGAGGGGTGCTCCAGCCCTCTGATCAACTTATGGCTTCCTCTGGACTTGCTCCAACAGTTCCATGTCCTTCTTATGTTGAGGTTATTTCTGACATAAGAAATGCATGACAATACCTCTTTGCCAAATACTTCATGGCAGCAGAAGTAGAGTGGAGGAGATGGGGTGTTAAAGCTGGCTCACAGGGTGGGTCTTGTACTCGTCCCTAGTGAGGCCACATCTCAAAGTCTGTGTTCAGTTCTGGGTTCCTCAATTCAGGAAGGCCACTGAGGTACTGAAGCAGGTCCAGAGAAGGGCATGAAGCTGGTGAAGGATCTGGAGCACATGTCGTGTGAGGAACAGTTGAGGGAGCTGATGCTGTTTATTCTGGAGAGAAGGCAGCTCAGAGGTGACCTTATTGCTCTCTACAGCTGTCTGAATGAAGGTTGTAGCCAGGTGGGTGTCAGTCTCTTCTCTCATGCAACCAGTGACAGGATAAGAGAGCAGAGACTCAAACTGCTCCAGAGGAGGTTTAGGTTGGATGTTTGGAAAAATTTCTTCACAGAAAGGGTGATTAGAAAGGGCTGCCCAGGGAGGTGATGGTGTTGCCGTCCCTGGAAGCGTTTAACCAAAGACTGGACGTGACATTTTGTGCCACGGCCTAGCTGACAAGGTGGTGTTCGGCCACAGGCTGGACTCGATAATCTCAGAGGTCTTTTTGCAATCTGATTGATTCCGTGATTTAAGCTCGCCGTCAGCTGGTGCGTAGCTGAGGACGGACACAGCTACAACCTCCCACCCGGACACCCTTCCGGGTAGTTTTCCCAACAGCGGGCGCCCACACCCGCCAAGGCCACGGCCCCGAGCTTCTCCCTTTCCCTCCCCTCCCCTCCCNGTTCTATGCCTGTGTGAGTGCTATGCATGCCTGCCTGTGCTGCTCCATGTGGGTTTCCAAGCATCCATGTACACATGCCATACAGCATGTACATGTCTTCCTGCTGGCAATACAATACAGGTTCAGCCTCACTGCTGGGGGCATCTGGAGCATGGGTTCATGGCAGCCTCACCTCCATTGGGAGTCACACCCATGGAATCACAGAATGGGTAAGAATAGAAGGGATCATCTGGTCCAATCCCACTGCTCAACCAGGGACATCCCAGAGCACATTGCACAGACAGTTCTTGAAGATCTCCAGTGAGGGAGACTCCACAGCCTCTCTGGGCAGGCTGTTCTGGTGCACAGTCACCTGCACGATAAAGCTCCTCCTCATATTCAGATGGAAATTTCTGAACATCAGTTTCTGCCCAGTGCCTCTTGTCCCATAGCTTGGCATCACTGAGAAGAGCCTGAATCTATCAACAAGGCACATGGCCCATGAGACAGTTTCAAGTTCCAATTATTCAATGCAACCTGCTGTTTTAATGGTTGGTTCTATTTTTAATGCTAGAGGACACATTTCACTTTCCTCCTAGCCAACTGAGAAAACATGAAACATCATACTATTTGCAAGTTATTGGAAATAAATCTGAGCTTTTATGTTCTTTTTCTACTGCTTCTACTCGTTTAAAAGGCAAAATAGGATATATTTAAAACTTTATAGTAATATAATGGGTGATGATGATATTAGAGTTATAACCAATGTTAAGGGTTGGAAGGGACCTTAAAGATGATCTAGTCCCAACCTCTCCTGCCATGGGGCAGGGTTACCTCCCAATAGATCAGGTTGTTAAGGCCTTCTCCAACCAAACTGCCAGGGTTGGGGCATCCACAACCTCCCTGAGCAATCTGTTCCAGTATCTCATCACTCAAAGAGTAATGAATTTCTTCCTAATATCTAGCCGAAATTCCCTCTCTATTAGTTTATATCTATTACTCCTTGTCCTATCACGACATACCCTTGTGAAAAGTCCCTCTCCAGCTTCCCTGTAGGTTTTCTTCAGGTACCAGAAGGCTGCTATGAGGTCTCCATGCAATCTTCTCTTCTCCAGGCTGAACAGCCTCAACTGTCTCAGCCTGTCTTCACAGGAGGGGTGCTCCAGCCCTCTGATCAACTTATGGCTTCCTCTGGACTTGCTCCAACAGTTCCATGTCCTTCTTATGTTGAGGTTATTTCTGACATAAGAAATGCATGACAATACCTCTTTGCCAAATACTTCATGGCAGCAGAAGTAGAGTGGAGGAGATGGGGTGTTAAAGCTGGCTCACAGGGTGGGTCTTGTACTCGTCCCTAGTGAGGCCACATCTCAAAGTCTGTGTTCAGTTCTGGGTTCCTCAATTCAGGAAGGCCACTGAGGTACTGAAGCAGGTCCAGAGAAGGGCATGAAGCTGGTGAAGGATCTGGAGCACATGTCGTGTGAGGAACAGTTGAGGGAGCTGATGCTGTTTATTCTGGAGAGAAGGCAGCTCAGAGGTGACCTTATTGCTCTCTACAGCTGTCTGAATGAAGGTTGTAGCCAGGTGGGTGTCAGTCTCTTCTCTCATGCAACCAGTGACAGGATAAGAGAGCAGAGACTCAAACTGCTCCAGAGGAGGTTTAGGTTGGATGTTTGGAAAAATTTCTTCACAGAAAGGGTGATTAGAAAGGGCTGCCCAGGGAGGTGATGGTGTTGCCGTCCCTGGAAGCGTTTAACCAAAGACTGGACGTGACATTTTGTGCCACGGCCTAGCTGACAAGGTGGTGTTCGGCCACAGGCTGGACTCGATAATCTCAGAGGTCTTTTTGCAATCTGATTGATTCCGTGATTTAAGCTCGCCGTCAGCTGGTGCGTAGCTGAGGACGGACACAGCTACAACCTCCCACCCGGACACCNATGGCGCTGAACCCGGTGCTGGGGAAGCTGGTCAGCAAGCGGGTGGTGCTGGCCAGCGCCTCGCCGCGCCGGCAGGAGATCCTCACCAACGTGGTGAGTGCGGCCGCCCGCCCGCCCTCCCTCCTCGCCCGGGCCGGGGGGCGCGGGCCGCGGGAGCCGCCTTGTCTCTGCTCCGGGGGATCAGCGGGAGGGAGCCGGGGGCAACGGGGCAGCCGTGTCCTTTCTGTGAAGCACTTGTGCCCAGAGGCCGTGAGCCGTCATTGAGAATGTTCCGCCCCTGCGGAAGCGCGCACCGACCTCGCTGGGCGGGCTGGGGAGGGCTTTGGGATAGCACTTGGTATTGCCCGTCTAATTTAGATTGCTTAGTGTTAACTACTGTTCTTAGTAATTCAACTGAGAAATTGAATTTATGGAAAAAAGTAACTTCAAAGCGCAGATATTTGGAGAAGCACCGGGGTTCAGGCATGCACTGAGTTACTAGAAACATAAGGTGTCTGCTGTAGTAAATTTACACGTGTAACATGCAAACAAAAAGTACGAAGAAGCTTTTCTTTTTTTTTTTTTTAATGAAACCATACAGAATTTGACTGTTTTGTTTTTTTTCTTTATCACACATATAAGAACACATAAACTGGCAAGACTCCTGGAAGACTCCATGCAGCTGTTGCACAAGAAAAGTGCTAAGGATAGATTCAGCTAAAAAAAAAAAGCCCTCCAGTAGTGGAATACTCTGTTTATGAAGCATGTAACTTTTATACTCTTAGTTTTTATGGGAGAAGAATGATGCAATTACTAATGCAATTAGGTTCTAATATATACAGAGAAGATCAAATAAGCACACTGGTTTAGAAGTTCTTTCTGATTATTTTTTTGCTTATTTTGTTTTAGACTGCTTGCAAATGATATGTATGCACTAAACACTGTTAGAAGCACTGTATTCTTCCCCTGTGGATCTGGGGGGGAGGTGTGTTCAAGTGGAAAGAGCAAAAAGTCAAATTCACCACTTGCTTAATATGCCTTGGAAGCACTGTTTAATAACTAGATGAGATTAACTACATCACTTTCCTCTTACAGGGCCTGCGGTTTGAGGTGGTTCCATCCTGGTTTAAGGAGACACTTGAAAAGTCATCTTTTGCATCTCCTTTTGAGTATGCCGTGGAAACAGCAAAACAGAAAGCTCTTGAAGTAGCAAAGAGAATGCATGTTGTAAGTTCCTAGCTATTTTGGCAATGAGATTTTTGTCGGTAGGTTTTTGTGTGCTTCTGTGACTTACTTTGCATGCACTGCTTGAGTGATACCCGAGTCCTTTTTGCTCACTGTTCACTCTTATTTGTGAAAGACAGCTTCCTGAAATTAATTTGCCTAATCAAAATTTTCACGCCTGCAGTTCAGGTTATCCACAAACTGAAGTGGCTTGCATCTTTTGTCAGCAGTACACCTACTTCTGTTTGGAATAAAGTTCCTTTGAACAGTCAGGTGTGTGGCTGACCTCGTTCCAGGTATTTGTTGATTATAAAGACAAACTCTATAGAAAAACACTGATGTACATCCAGTGCTTTGCTGTTGCTTTTGTTGAACAGTAGTGACAACAATAGCTCAGAATTTGTGAGTATAGAGGTATTGCAGGAAAGCAGAAAAAGAAGACAAATTCTGTTCTGGACAAAGAAACACTCAGTTTTGTTTTAAGAAGGGAGAGGTTTATGTGCCTTCAGGTTCTCTAGACAAGAACCTAATTTTGGATCCTCAATTTTGTCAAAACCAGTGATGAAACTTAAATTGTCAGTAGGGTATTTGACTTATGCCCTTGACTGTGACCACCGTATTTGGACACAGAAGGGTTTTCTCTAGCAGAACCTATTTTGAAGTCTAGCTGACAAAATCCCACAAAATGCACCATAATAATTTCTTAATAATACAGCTCTGAAAGAGAGAGGTATGTTTGTTGATGCTATACTGGCTGCAGAAAAGGAATATTAAACACTTTAAATGAATGGTGTTGCCAGAGGTCACCATTCTTAAAAGCAAATATTGCATGATCTCCAATGTAAATCGTTACCCAGATTTATGTCAGCTACTTTTCAGACAATGGTACAACATTAGGAGAGTGGATTTTAAACCCAGCCTCACTGAATGACTTACTTTGGTCTTCCATTGCAAAACACTGTGCTGGTGATTTTGCTAGTTCAGTGGATTTCAAAATGTTCTACTATTTTCTTGAAACAAGAATTAATTGCAGACATCATTAAGCAATTTAAAGCATATCAACAGCTTTCCTATAGAAGAATTGCCTCTCTACAAATGTTTTAATATAATGGTTACAGTTACAGAGAGGTTCCTATCATGCTGTGTTACTAAATAGTAACTATATACCTTATAATGTGCGAGTAAATCAAAACTTGCCTATAAAGACAGGTACAGTTTAAAGGCAAGAAAAGGCTACAAGGAATTTTTATATAACCCTACCTCTCATTACCAAAAAATGGACTCTGTTCCCCTTTGAGAGAGATAAGCAAAGTGTAGCTAGAGAAGATGATTTTTATTTTTCAAGAAAACTTGGCTTGGAAATGTGATCCTAGAGGACTGTATTCTCTGGCTTCCATATGCTGGCCACCTTGAGGGCCAGGGTGACTTTTGGGAATGTATTTTGTTATTTCCTGGATGCATTTGTTCTTCAATAGCATATTTAGGTGAATTTGTGCCTTGAATAAGATCCCCGAGTCTCGCTTTTATGGCAATGTAAATGGTAACTATTTAGCAGAGTGCTAAAGGGGAAACTGTTATGTTTTCAGGTCAGTGTTTATCCTTACTTGTAAACTAGTAAACTTACATTTTCTTACCTCAAGTTTTAGAAGATTTTGTTCTATTTCTTCAGACAAATAGCTTCTTTCTTTGTCTTTGCAGAAGCACATGAGAACACCTGATGTTGTCATAGGAGCAGACACTATTGTGGTAAGAAGTCTTCTGTGATTTAGCATTATTTTAATTCATGGCAAGTGTAGGAAATCCTTGTGTCTTCAAAGTTTGAAAGTTGCCTTCACTGTAAAGTCATACCTGCATCATGATGCAGAGTTTGCAGGTTTGTCTTTTTTTCCAGCAAGGTAATTTTTGGAATCTTGAGAGCTAGAAGTCTTGCTGTTGGTTTTTCAGACATAAGTACTGCATAAGTATTGCCTTGGATCCTCTAATAGGTAATGGAAACTCCATTCTCAGATGGCTGTTGTCTGTCAAGATGTCGAGATCATATCAACTGTTCAATCTTGTGCCTTGCAGAAAGCAACACTGTCATCTCCACAGAGACAGTGAATGGTTAAGAACAGAAAAGGTTGAATTACCCTTTTGTTTGAGAGCTGCAGCCACTACAGGGTAGAGTGTGGAACTTAGGTGCTTGACACTAAATTACCTGTTCTAACAAAATATCTGTGCTTCTTGCTGTACTCAGTAGACTTATGCATGAAGCCCTGACTGAAATCATGGCTTAAACATAACTTCTGATCTCAGTTTCCGTAAAGTAAGACGAGGCAGCACACTCACTCTGTCTTTTTGTTTTAGTCTGTGGATAAGGAGATCCTGGAGAAACCAGTCGATAAGCAAGATGCCTATAGGATGCTGTCAAGGTCTGTAGTTTTAAGTAAGATTCCACATCTGTATATTAAACTGTTTTCAAAGGACCTGTACAATCTGTACAGCTTGATGTGTATGAGGAATGCCATGGATACTAATTTTTTGATTAATTTTTAAATAGTGTAAACTAGTTCTGCCACTGAAAAAGTTAGACCTGCTTTTATGTTACCTGTGGCTGCTTGCTAATGCCTTTTAACCTGAGGGAGCTGATCAGGGACATCATGAACCATTTTGTTTTTACTTGGATTAATTTTCAGAATCACTTAAGACTGTGTAAGCTTCAGATGGGGAGACAGGGAGAGAAATCATGTTGGGAAGGAGGGCAGAACTATCATAGAATTGGTTCGAGGCTTGAGATTTAGTGGAATAATCATAGAATCTCTTGGGTCAGAAGAGACCTTAAAGGGTCACCTAGTTCCGAGCCCCTTGCTGTGGACAGGGACACCTATAACTAGGTAAGGTTGCTCATAGCTCCATCCAGCCTGGCCTTGAACACCTCCAGGAATGGGGCATCCACAACTTTTCTGGGCAACCTGTTCCAGTTCCTCACTACTCTCACAGCAAAGAACTTCCTCCTAATATCTAATCTAAACCTACCCTTTTAGTTTGAATCTACTCCCTCTTGTCCTGTTACTACATGCTCTTGTAAAAAGTCCCTCTCCATGTTTTATAGGCTCCCTTCAGCTACCCGAAGGCCTCATTTAGTATTGCACATACAAGAAAGTACATGGTGATACAAGTTCCTGGGTGTTTGCTTTAAATTCTATAGTTTAACTGAGGAGGAAAAATGTATTACCATCAGTGTTCTCCATGTTTGGTGGGCTGGTGGGGGTTTTTTTTGAGGTTTCTGCTTTTTTCCTAAAAGAGCTGTTTCCCTACAAGCATTATGTTGTATTGTAGCACACTTTCTTTTTTAAGAAACACCAGCTAAATAAGTCTAGTCACCTGCTTTATGAAGGATATGAGGAATCCTCAGATCATCCCCTGTTTTATTGGGGAGTAGAGAAAGAAAAAGTGCACTGCTTGTTTCATCAGTTTGTTGTAACTCGGACATCTAAACAGTGAATACAAGTGGCTTGGTGGTTTCTGGAGTTTTATTCTGTAGATGTCATATATATATATTTTTAATTTTTTTTTTACTGTTGAATGTTTGATTCTTCATGGCACAATCTAAAAAATTACTTTTAATTTTATAACAAGTGCTAGCAGTCTGTGTCAGTAGTAGGAAATTCACAAAGGAGTCTTGCCTGGCAAAAGATTTTTCACAGCTGTTTTTGCTTGCAATTTTTCCAGGTAGCTGAAAAATTGCATTTTTTTTTTCCCAGATCCTAGTCTACTTCTAACACATGTAATTTCTTGGGGTTTTGTTTGCTGTAAGTTTAATTAGGTCAATCTCTTAACCATGGATATAAAATACACTTGATATTTGCCTTTTTAGAACTCCAGGAAATAATGCAGACACGATAATACATCTTTGTGTATATCTGAGGTGTCAGATGAAAATTTTCATACACAGTTTCATCTTGGAAATCAATGTGGAATCTTACAGGGAACAGAAAGAGTTGAGGATGCTTTTGATCACATCCAAAAATATCCCTCCTAATCATTATGCAAAGATTCATGTTCTCTTGCTATTTCTTATACTTCTGTTGCTGACACATCAGGTTAATGAAGTCCTAAAAACTGATTGGCCACAGTGTGGCATTCCAGAGCCACTACAAGAGAGAGTGAGAGGTAAGGGAATTTGAGTTCTCTTCCTCTACTCTCTGGCTTGCCATGGGGTCTCTGGAGGCTAGTCTGGTTGAAGTGAGAACACATGGTCTAATTCCTTATCACTTGCTTAGTCTAAATTGCATAATCCAGCTATTTACTGCCAGCTTTCAGTGAAGATGGCTGTAAGAGCAGTGTTTATGCTGGTTGGCCTTTTCTAATGGATTTGAAATAGCCACTTTCCTGATGTACACTGAATAAACTCATACCATGGATTAGTTTTCCAATACAGTACAAATGATATTTTGGAATTTTGAAATGACAGAAGTTTTTGATAATGTTTTGCTTTGCCAATGTCTTTTTCACCTATAATGAAGTGAAAAAAATAAAATGTATTTGTTTAGGATGCATCTCAGACCCCTTGAGTGAAATGTCAATGTAACGGTCTGTTTCTCAGATTGTAGCAATGGAATCACGTAAAGCGCTTTATAAGGTTGTTGCTTAATGCACATTTTTTCCCTGACAGGTTGAATGGGAAAGAGCACAGTGTCTTCACAGGAGTGGCTATTATACATTGCTGCAGTAAAGGTACATGTATTGTTTTATTAACATTCAGTATTTGCATTAGCAGTTATTCTCATAATGACTTGTACAAGTGAAAAAAAGATGATGAATGTTTCATATACAGTCTGAATTGTATTCTATTTAAGAATTACCTTATCAACATATAAATTAAAGCCTCCCCAAAAAAGCTGATCTTCTTGCTATATTCAGTTTCCACACAGGAAGGAGGATGACAACATAAAATAGACTTTAGAAATACTGTCTCTGAAAGCTACGAGAATAACGCAAAGACACGTGTAAATTGTGAGAATATTCTAAAATGAAAATCAAGTAAGGCACTACAAACTGGGGCTGAGCAGAATCTGATCCATATTAACTTGATTCCTGTGTTCTCTTTACACTGGCTGATGAACACAAGTGGTTAATACATCTGTAGTTCCCTTATTTACTGAAAAATAAACTTCAGAGTCATTTTTAGGGCATGAATAGAGTAATTACTTAATTCCTCAGACTATTAAGGAACTGCAGGGAGCGATACATCAATGTATATATCTGAGGTATCTGATGTATCAGATAATTTATATTTATTTGTATTTATAATTTATAGAGTAATCCAGTAGTTTTTATGGTAGCTGTACTGTTACTGTCATTTGTGGAGTGTTTGGTGGGCATCATCTGATAATTATTCCAATATTCTTTTAGTAGAGCTTTTGCAGGGATCACATCTCTGGCATTTCACTGAACATAGTCTTTCTGTAGATAAATTATTTACAGTTTTCAAGCTTTTCTGGAGTGACTGCTCTTCCCTCTTGTATAGCAGAAATAAAGTCAGTGATCCAGTACTCTTGCTAATGTGCTAGTACACTAGAAATAGAGCTGCTGCCATAGAAATAAAACATATTAAGGAGTTCCTGGGAGCAACAATAATAGTGCCTTTAATTGTTTACTCTAGGAAGAAAGTTAAAGTGCACACAGCTAGTACTGATGCTGTAACAGCACATCTCATTTCAAGTTTGCAAATTCAAGCCACATCATAGTCAGCTGAATAAAGATAGTGTAAATCTGCATATTCCCCAAGTGATGAAATCAATGAAAGAAGTTTCTAGAATATATTTTTAGGGTTAGGGTTAAAATACATTAAAATACTTTTGTTGAATAACTCATATTATGGATGACATTTTCATCTTGATCTGATAGGGGTTTTTTAACAGTGCTGAAAATAATCTGTCTTCATATGCAACAATTTTCATATTTCATCTTGTTCACCAAATGTCTGTGTTTTTTCCATGCCAACACCATTAGAAGTTGGTTAGCGTTCTTCCCCTTAGTCTGTACTGTGGCTATTTCATGCTCCTCTTCAAGAATTTCCCCTCCTACTAAGACAGTGCTAACAGGAGATTCTGACTTTTGATTTTTATAGGAAACAGCAGTGAGAACTGATAATTCATAATGTGCACCCTCATTTGTGCAAGGCTGGTTCCTTTTGAACGTGTTTTGGAATAGCCTTCACCTGGAATAATACCAGATTCACAATGTACCGTGTGCAGCAGGGTCTATACCCAGGCATGGAGTACTTTATTGCATCTTCCCTCAACCACTTCTAGATACAGCAGTCTGAAATAATATTGTCATTTCCTAAGAGGTGATAGGAAAATGACAGTGGTGGTGGTTATTGATGGGATTGGTGGATGCCTGAGTCTGTAGTGCAGGTGCAGCTGCACATTCCCACTTTTATGACAGCCACATGTTGAATTATGCTCTGTTATTAAGAGTTCTTTGACAACAGTCATAAAGTTGGAAGGGTAGTCATAGCCTTCTTTGTACTCAGTGCTGGATGTGTGTGCCAGCAGTCCATAAATAGTTCTGCATAAGCATTGTTAATTAAAGAACACATCCCACACCGGGACAGCAGTCTATTAGACCCGAGACAAGACTACAGAGCTTGAAAGTGCAAGTTTCTACTGTTTTGGGGAAGCTGAGTCCACTAAAGAATGTTACTGGTCATTTCATTCATCCATGTAGTATCTTTAATTTTTCCCACGCAAATGTATCAAATGATTACCAAGTAAAATTTAGATGTTATATTCTCCAAATTAAAATTCCTGTTTTTCCTCTTTTCTATAGACAATCAACTAGAGATGGAAATCACTGATTTCTATGAAGAGACTAAAGTAAAATTTTCTGAGCTGTCTGAAGAGCTCTTGTGGGAGTACATTGATAGCGGGGAGCCAATGTAAGTAAGATCCTGGCAACATCCCATGGCACTTGGGAACAGGCCTTAGGGTATGTTATTGTCACTAGCATAGGACATTTTGTCCTGTGTTCAGTGAAATGTTGTTGTGTGCGTATAATAAATGATAGAATGGGTGATGCAAGGTGAGTATTCTCTTGTTGTCTAGAGCTGTCATTGGGAAAATCAGCTGCCACTTTAGTACCCTAATGAATTTGAAGAGTAGAGACTTGAAATACTCTGGATTAGAGCAAGCAGTCTTGCAGTATACAATTACCTCTCTGTTAGCAGAGGGATTCAGGGATCTTCAGTGTCTGAGATAATGGATGGTTCTCATTAAAAACAGCTTAAAAGAGTGAGTATTGAATAATCATCAGAATATCATTGAACCATGTAAGAATATAAAATGTTACATTTTTTCAACTCATTTGTGCTATAAAACTGTTATACAGTTATGTTTTTCTGGGGAAAGAGAAACCAGTGTAGACTTTGGATTGACTTTAGTGCTTATTTGTAAATGATGCATACTTCCTGAACATGTAAGCTTCTTTAAGGTTCTCAGCTTATAGACTAATGCTAAATTGCACTATACAGAGAAGAATGTTTTGACAAGGCTACAGCTTGTAACAGAAATTCCTGAGTAGGTTTTTTGAAAGGTGATCTTTAGCTTGCAGTATATCATAAAGTAATAGTTTGAAAGAGAAATGGCCATGGATTTTTAGAAGAATAACAGGTTGAAAATTATTTTGGAATATTCTGAATATTTCCTCTGGAAGAAAATATGCTTTAGCATGCTCTGCTGCCACAAAATGGCTCATGAACAGCACTAAGTCATTCTGTTCATTGTGCCAAACAGGGTGTGTGACAGCAAGGGTTTTTCAGGGACCAAAGGTTCAGAGAATATATTTCATTACTTCTGAAGCAGGAGACGATCTTAGTGTATAAAATTAAGATGATAGGAAGCATTTGTTCTGACTCTCCAAAGGAACTGCTAAATTTAGTGTGCTATAAATTCTGCAGGGCAGTAGGAAGTCACATAGTGCTTTATTTTTTGGTTATTTTTGTCCCCTCATCCATGGCCACCCATACAGGGTATGCATTTATGTGTATGCAGGTTTTTCTAAACACTATATTGCAGTTCAATTGACTGCTTCTGGGGGACTTCTTTTGTTTATTTTTTCAATGGCAATTTATTGTTGTGGAATCATACAATTTCTGATTGATCACATGAAAAAAGAAAACTGAGTTGTGTTCTTGAGGATTAGATTGAGTTCTTTTTATATCAAGGACACAATTGGCATGTATTTTAAGTCAATCACTGGTGATACAGAGACAACTAATACTAGAAATATATAGCTGACTTAAAGTATGAATAAATGATAAGGGAAAAAGCACTGTCTCAAGGTAATCTGTGATGAGGCTACAAAAGCACTCAGAAATTTTGGCCACAGAAAGATGACATTTCCCTTTTACTTTTATTCCTGTTCCTCTTTCTAACCTTTCTGCCTGTTGGCAGTGTCTCTTTCTACTTTTCTGGCTCTCTGTAGAAAGAAGGCTGGACCGCAGTAACCCTAACTGTTTTGGGTTTGTGTAATGGGTAGACTTAGTTTCTGCCAGACTCTTTGACCCAGCTTTTTATTTTTCATCTTTCACTTGTGAACAACTTTGTTTCTCTCACAGCTTCAAGTCTAAGGATCCTCTGTGGTTTTTGGTAGCTCTTCTATTGATGTCAGTGAAACCAAATGACAAGGTTCCAATGCCGTAAAGCTGTGTAGAAAAATAAATGTGGCCAGCTGTGTTAATGTTGTTGCTGGGAGTATGATACCACTGCTTTTGATGGTCACAATATTTTTTGCCTCTCTGTAGGGCAAAAATACATATTTTGGCATATACCAAAATGGCCTCACCCTATTGGTCTGTGACTTGACTAAAAGGTCTTCTCACTTTTAAATTATTATGATATTCCTAATTTAGTTGGTGTAAGTCTTAAGAATCTTACAAAAGAATAATTTAAACAATGACAAAGATATATAGCAGTGCTTAAATGCAAGGTAAAAGGAAAAGCCCTGTTCCCCAATTTGTAGCAATTCAAAAATCTCATTTGCTGGGATGCTGAAGCCTCTGTTTCTTTTAAGAAACTATTAAAAAAGGAATCTGGGAAAAGTCTAAAAATGTTTCTGATCAAATCTAAGATGGAAAAATTTACAATTATTCTTTGTGCAGTAACCTCCTTTCACAAGCAGTTTGCGTAATTCCATGCAACCTTGAGTTAATAGATCTGAGACTGACTGACCTTTGGTTTCAAAGCTTGCTGATGCAGGCTTTCAGATTCTGCTGTTATATGGGAAACATACTCTAATTGCCTTCTTCCCTATATGCAAGCAATAAAATTGTTGGGTCTATTGCAGCTTATCTGCCTGTGTGCATTTCACTTCCACACTGTGGATTTTGCATAATTACACTTAAAGGCAAACAAGGTTACTTTCTGTGCACGTACATTCCTGTGCCAAATTAGTAGTATTACCATGACATCAAAGAGCACAGTGTTGTGAGCCACAACTCTATTCGTATCTTGGATGGCCGTGCAAGAGTTGGATAGGGCTAACTGGAATGTAGTGGATTTTGTTTCAATAGGTTTTTCCTTTGCAAGAAAGTCCTGTCTTCCTGTTCCTCATTTTAGATATTCCTGTGATTGAGATCTGCAAGACACGTTCTACAGTCATTTAAGTTCTAAGATGTTGTCTTCATTGTGAGCTCCTTTGGGACCCAACGTATTCCTAAAGGCTTTTCAGCCTCTTGTGGAATAGGGTGAGGGCCATTATCCATTTGAGTGACCCAGTGGTAGCGTTAGTCTTAGTGGCTCTTGCTGCTATCTTTTTGGTAGCCAGGTCTTGGTGAATGCTGGGTAACCTGTGGCAACACAGTCTGACCACAGTCAGCTGGTGAACCTCCTGCTTGGGTGGCTGTGGCACTTGAACTATCTGAAACATAAAGAACTTTGGCTACTCATCCTTAGCAGAAATACTGATCCTTATATTTATCTTGTAATTTATAAATTGAAATGTTGAGCCTAGGTAGCAGATTTAATCTGCCTGTAACTCAAGTACATTAACCTTTATTTCAGCCTCTGCAGTTCTAGTGGATTATTTATGTTCTGCATTGTCTTTGCTCTTAATCCTATTTAGATACATGTTTTTGCTTTCTCTTCCCCAGGGACAAGGCAGGTGGATATGGTATCCAGGCCCTTGGTGGAATGTTGGTTGAGTATGTCCATGGAGACTTCTTGAATGTCGTGGGATTTCCTCTGAATCACTTCTGCAAAAAGCTAGCAGAACTGTACTATCCACCCTCTAAACATAATGTACAGCATAAAAAATATGATTCTATCCCTTCTGTGGACACTTTTGAGAACCTAAGTGATGGAGAAAGTGAGTCTTCAAGTTTTGCAGAGCACATTGGTGCTAGTAAGTTGGACAGCAGTGGGATGCATTCCTCAGGAGCTGTTTACACTTCTGACAACAGTTCTGGTGTGAGAACTGGTCTTACAGTACCTTCAGAAAATCAGAATGGAGTTTCACAAAGTGCGACAAAACTTCCATCTAGAATTCTGGAGCTCATGGATGGTTTTAGAGCCTCAAAGGTAAGGCAAAAATAAAACTAGGCATTACATTGCTATCTGATCTGATTGTTTCATTAGAGTTCAGTATGTACCAGGTAATGTGAAATACTTGAGCTGGGGTAAGAATGTATTAATAATTATTAAAAAAGGACTACTGAAGTTCTAGAGAGTCTAAGATGAAACTTCTTAGGCAGTGCAAACATTGTTGGATTGGATTTTTTGTATTTGCTTTTATGTGTTCTGTCTGTTCTGTGAAATTCCAGTTACCCCTTTGATAATTTTGTCTATTGAGTTCAGGAGCAAAAGAAGTACTTTTTAACTGATCAGAAGAGCACAGCCAAGCTGGAATTCATGTACTCTACAAAGGAAGTGTTTAATATGGTGAACTTACCTGACTTAAAACTGTGACAAGAATTATATATATTTCCTTTCTAACTTTCAATGTTAGCATTAGAATTCCACAGAAAATCTCAATTTGTTTCTTGCCTCTTAAGAATACTGGTTTTTAGCAACCTATATCATGTTCCAGATGTGTTTAACTGGTAATAGCCATGCTGTATCTGATGGTGGCATACTCATAACAGCTCACAAACAAGGTCACATGCTCTGTGTAGCAGCCAAGTGTGATGAAAAATATATATATGGACATTTTAAGTATTCCCAGGTTTTCTACTCACAGTTCCAGTGTAGTGAAGACAATAGTGAAGAATGGGAAGAAGAAATGAAAAAATGATGGTCTCCAAGTCATTGTTTCGGGAAGAGGCGGAAAAAAGTGCCAAAGTGGCAGTGAAATGCACATGTGGAACTAAAGATGTAATGAATTTGAGGGAGAATGGAGGGATGCGCACCAGACACTGAACAATAGTTTTGCTGACACAGCTGAAAGTTGTGCTCAGCTCTGAAGGAAAACTGTAGTGGGACACGTGGTGTGGATCTGTGGGCGTGCTGCTTGCTGCTGAGAGGTCTGGAATAAAGCAGCTTTGAGATGGCTGTGTTTGGGAGCTGCTTGTCTGTCCATGGCAAGTGAGTTGTGATGTGTTTGAATGGATGAGGTGATGCTTAGCATTTCTTCAATTTAAATCAAAATAAATACGGAGTCATCAGCATTTTGTTGCATATTATGTGCATTGTTTTCAGCGGTGCTGAATTTTGTGCAGCGGAAGATGGTGGAGGTTAGAAGCAGAGGCTTTCCTTTCCCACTACTCCAGTGTAAAATCATAGTATGAAGTGCTGAGATTCATAATGAACTAGTGGAATTTTTTTTTTCCCAGGTCATGGATCTTTCTACAATTAATTACCAGTTGCCATGAATGCCTCCTGTGATCTGACAAAACTCCATCTTTCCACTTGTAGAACAGGGATAAGCACACAAGAGCATTTTAGTTTCACAAAGGCTCTCAAGTTTCTCCTTCATGTTGATCCTTGAGTGTTGCTTCAGTGAAATCTGCTGCAGGTGAAGATGTTGCTTCCTGTTCTATTCTGAGCAGCAGCTGCTCAAAAACTGGAGGGAGATTAGGGTTAAGTCATACTTTCTCAAACTTGCTATGTTCTGAATTTCCATTTTCTGACCTGTACTCAGACCTTTGGATTTTTTCTTAATCTTTTAACTTATTTTTCTACCCTCTTTGACATGAGAATTACAGAATGATAGTGATTTGCATCAGCCAAGTTTTTGACCCTTTCTTCTCACCTTCTTCCTGTTCTAATAGTTTCCAGGTGGTATCAGTCCGAAGCTGGGGCAGTTCTTGGGAGCCATGTGGCTGTAAACTAGTTGCAATTGGCTCAGTATTAGGAAAGCCTGGATTGTAATAAACTCTAGCTACATGTTTGTATTAGAATAACACATAAAACTTTAAAAAGAGGGTGATGATAAAATACACAGACACACAATAGGAGACCTTCCTCTAGTTAATCAAGTTAATCTCTTTTTTTCTCCATTTGATTTTTTTATTAAGCAGAATGTCAGTCCATTTCCTTGATTATCTTAAAGTGCATTTTAGTTGCTGGCACTCACAAGAAATGGATTCTATGATTGCTATGTGCCTTCACTCTTAAGCACTACATAAATTACTTGGGTTTAGGTGTTTTACCTACTTTGGAATACTGAAACTGCAGAAATGAAAATCCATTTCAAATAGAGAGGTGTATATTACCATGTCTCATTAACTTTCTTCTCTGGTTTGCTTAACATATCTTTACAAGTTCAGCTAAGGTTTTCAACTTAGACTATTGCCCATGGGATTTTTTTCTCTCCATTCCGTGTGCACATGTCTTACTAAGTTCCGCATGTAGCGCAGCTGTGCTGAGAAGTTCTATTTTTTTCCCTTGATTTTAATAAAACAAAGATCCATATTATAGCAACTGAATCTGCTACACCTTTTCAGTGGAGAGTTCCAGTTCTGTATGCTTTGGGCAAATCAAATTTAATTTGAGCTTTTGGTATTGATTGATTCATATGCTTAAGAATGTTTGACCTTGTGGAACAGTCTTACAGATGGGGGTATACTAGATATCTGAATAAAGTGGTCTTCATGCAAAATCCATAGGCTGCATCTTGGGGTATTGAGTTCCCTTTTCTCCCAAACACTGCTGCTAAAAATTCTGTTACTTGGCTAAGATACTGAAACCCCCTCCAAGATGGAAAGAAGCAATTTTTTAGGATTTTTGTTAAACTGTATTGCACTTTAAGAACAGTTGCATGGAATAATTCTAGGCAGAAGGTATACTTCTTTTGTTTCTCGATTGCAGTCTTTTAAATGTAGCACAGTCTAACAATTTTGTTTACCTACATGTAGGCTCTGTTTGCAGCCTCTAAGCTCAAGATATTTGATCATCTGAAAGATAAAGGTCCAGTGAAGGCTGTGGATATTGCAAATGAGATTGGAACCTCTGTGTGTGGAACAGAAAGACTCCTTGATGCATGTGCTGCTCTTGGATTACTGGAGAAAACACCACAAGGTGACTAATCCTCCCTGCAACTGCATAAAGTACTGAAAGGCAGGACCAGAAGGCATGCTTTGAAGGGTACAGAGTCTAACTTGTTATTGTGGGTAACTTGGATTTGAGGGAGACGAGAATGGATGTTGCTTCTTTGCTTTCATTATCAGTAGGTGGAATTGTTCCATGTTGGGGCAGGTTTTATGTAATGAAGAGATTCATGTCTCCTTTGTGAACCCTTAGATTGTGTTGTTTCTCTGAACATAGTACTCACCAAATTTCTAAGAAAAGGACAGTATGTTGCCCCTAGGCCTGTCATAGCTCTGTGTCACCTGCACTTGGGTCAGAAGAACCCTGTGCAGTGCTACAGCCTGAGGGAAGAATGCCTGAAAAGTTGCCAGAGGAAAAGATCCTGGGAGTGCTGGTCACCAGCACATAGACGTGAGCCAGCAGTGTGCCCAGGTGGCCAAGAAGGCAAATGGCCTCCTGGCCTGTACCAGAAGTAGTGTGGCCAGCAGGACCAGGGCAGTGACCATTCCCCAGTGTTCAGCACTGGTGAGGCTGCACCTCAAATCCTGTGCTCAGTTTTGAGCCCATCATGACAAGAAAGACACTGAGGTGCTGGAGTTTGTCTAGAGAAGAGCAACAGAGCTGGTGGTGGGTCTGGAGCACAAGTCCTATGAGGAGCAGCTGGGAGAGCTGGAGTTGTTTAGCCTGGAGAAAAGGAGGGTTGGAGGAGACCCTATTCCTATTATTCACTACCATCTCCTGAAAGGAGGTTGTAGCAAGATGGGAGTTGTTCTTTTCTCACAAGTAACAGGATAAGAGAAAATGGCCTCAAATTGTGCCAGAGGAGGTTTAGATTGAATATTAGGAAAAATTTCTTCACAGGAAGGATGGTCAAGCATTGGAACAGGCTTCCTGGGGAAGTGGTTGTGTCACCACTCCTGGAGGAATTTAAAAGGCATGTAGATGGTGGCACTTGAGAACATAGTTTAGTAGTGGACTTGACAGTGCTGGGTTAAAGGTTGGACTTGATAACCTTAAAAGTAATTTCTGCCAAAGTGATTCTATGTTTCTGTCTAAAATAATGGTCAAATTCCATTCCCTGCAGTCAGTCTTCAGCAGAGAATCATGAGCTTTGGAATGCGTCTCTTTCTGAACAACAGCTTAAATTGTAGTGGCCATAACTGGAACAGTTCTTGAAGATGTATGTAGGTGAGGGAGTCAGGAATAACTTTCTGTCCACATTATGTACCTGTAAGCTTCTGTATGCATCATTTACATAGTAAGGCTTGAAATGGTCAAGTGCTAAGGAAAGGAAATAAAGGAGTCTTTAATTCTTTTAGAGGACAAGACAAACAAAAAAGCCCTAAAGGCAAAACATACTAGAAAACTTGAATTTAGGGAAGAAGCCATAATTTAAACAAAAACGTAGTCAAGAATGAGGATCTTTTAATACTCTGCCTTGAATATTAGGTGTCTAACTGAAATACTCTGGTTTCAAATAAAAATAATAAATTAATGTGTATCTATATTTTCTGGCATCTAAATTCTTTTTAGGAACTAAGTACTTGCTCCTTTAAGAATGATAAGACTTTCTGAATTCTTTACTCTTTGTGCAAAATTTCTATTAATAGAGCGTAAGATCAGGGTTTGCTGACTATTTAACAGATATGCAGGAAAACATGCCTTCAGATTTTAAATGATAGTTATAAAGTACTGAAACAAAGCTGGTTACAATTACCTTCTTCCCTAAGGTTACAGTAATACAGACTCAACAAATACCTTCCTGACCTCAGATGGTGAATACTCACTTCATGGCTACATTATCCACTCTAATGATCACCTTTGGCCTCTCTTCACAAACTTGGAGTTGGCTGTCAAAGAAGGCAGCAGGCAGAACCATCGAGCCTTCGGGAAAAAAGCAGAGGATTTATTTAAGGTAATAAAAATTCCTATTAGTATCAAAGCCATCTATGAGGAACCCAGAACTGATCTAGGGGAAAATGGAGACTGAGCTGTTAAGGAGGTTGATCAGTCCTGGAAATGGGAGAAACATAATGAAACTCACCAGTCCTAGGCTTCTGTTCCCTTCAACTTTCCACTATGAAGTGGTAGAGCAGTCACAGAATATATTGGGAAATTTGAGTGCTGACAAAAAGTCTCTGTCTGAAGTGTTGCCCATCCTGCTGACACAGAGAACAACCTCCTAGGCCTGTTTAATTTTTGTGTCCTTTTCATAACACCAGATTGTACCTTATCACACATACACTCCTTCCATATTGGATGCCAGTCACTTGATACTGATGTGCATCCAGTTTAGGCTGTTCTGACCATGTAATCAAAGCTAGTTTTTGTCAATTCAGTGGAGAAGGTGTCTATTCTCTTTTATGAAGGTTTATAGTTTTGTATACGCTTCAAGCTGCTCTATGTTGCTGGTAAAATTGTACTCCTTTCCACAACTGTTCCCATCTGCGTGGCATTCTTTTTCCAATACCAGCCCAAGTGGATGTGTTCAGACTGGAGAATCATTTAGCATTATAACTAGCCTAACTTGTCAATTACCCCATCTGGTGAAGCAGGTGGAAAAACAAAAATATTTGTGCCTGCTTAAAGAGAGAGCTTGTAGTGTCAGCAGGAGAATATGTCAGGACTCCATGTCTGACAGAAGTGCTGGTTTAAATTGTGTACTTCATAGTACAGTCCTGAGTTTCCTGATTTGTATTTAATTTTAGATGGTGATGAAGCCAATCTCTTAAAAATGTCTACATTCCTCATCTGTAGAGTACATGGAAGGAGCTTTTGGAGACTTAGGGAGGTCTTGTTAACCTGATGTTAGTACTTAGATTCTGGAGGACAGAAACCTCTTTAGGAATCATTCAATGGGTCTTTTAAAGGGAGTTAAGATGTGTTTCTTTGGGATTGCTTCTGTAGTAGATGCATTCTGTAGTAATGTTTTATGTAAAATATTAAGTGGTTGAACATATGTGAACTGGGTCTCATCCTTTGTTAAACCACCTGGATTATCAACTTGCTTGAGTGACTTTCCTTGAGTGATGCAGTGTCCAGTTCAGACCTCGGCTCCATATGTGTACAAGATAGTATGTGAGCTGCCTATGGCACTATGCACTCTACAGCCTGGAAATACTTGCATTCTATGGTCTATGGTAGCCACAAAACCAGTCATAACTAGTGAAATCTGTATGAAAGTGAGACATAAAGGGATTGATACATATGTATGAATATATATAAATGGTAAAGGCATGGGGTTTTGGTACTGAATACTTTCTTCTTACCTAATAAAAAAAAAGTATGAGCTTTAATGTTTCTGATTTATGTTGTAGTCCAATTATCTGGCTATTTTCCTATCATGGGAGAATAAATGTTAGAATTAAATGAAAGCAATTTGTGAGTATATCAAGAAGAAGGAACACTTGAGGTTTTCTTTCAGTCTCTTAAATCTGCCCTTTCAAACACCCTAAAATCTGGAGACATCTTGCTGTGGAACAAATGCTTTAGTAAATGTATATGAAAGACACACTATTTCTTTAAAAGGCACTTTTCAGATTACCTCCTCTTTCTCCTGCTATGATGCCCCAGCTTCCATAGGTAGGAGTGTTGAATTTAAAAGTCTTTTGGGTCTTCAGCCTTGGCTTGCCAGGTGCAAACCAGACAAGTGTATGTCCTGTGAGACACACTGCAAAAAATGTCTGATCAGAATTCTTGAAGGGATTGAAAAAAAATCTACTTTTTGTTACAATAAAACAGCAAAGGACTTGGATAAACAACTACTAAGTGACACTTTTAACTGATCTTTTAGAGTTTTAATGTTCTTGGTGTGTACCTACTGCCTTGGCTATACATAGTTTTAGTTAAATAATGAAAATAAACTTCAATTACTGTGTGGGTTTTTTTTTTCCTTTTTAGGACTATTATCACAGCCAAGAGGCAAAGCAACGTTTTATGGCTGCTATGCACAGCATTGCTCACCTGACAGCAAGAGATGTGGCTACAGCATTTGATCTTTCACAGTTTAAATCTGCTTGTGATTTAGGAGGTATTGCTTGTAATTGAACTTGTATACAAGTTGAAAGGAAAAGCTTGATTTCACTTCTAAGTTTTATTACTTAAAACATATGTATATTTTTTACTAGAACTGCAGTAATATTAATTACTGTTATTCTGCTGATACTGTAATGTCAGAATAAAAACTGAGTGCAGCTAGTTGAAAGAAGTTACCTAAATGATATTTGAGTAGTTTGAAATAAGTAAATATTTTCTTGATGTGTTATATACTGACACAGCTCAACACAGAAGATAGCTTGTGGCTCAGGTGATGGAGCATTGGGCTGGGAGTGCCATTTTAAGACGTGTTGTTGCTCTCTTTTGGCATGTCCAAGATTTTCAAAAGGAATTAAAGTAGTGAACCATTCTTATTGGGGTGTCAGACTTGAAACACTGCACTGCTAGAACAAAAGGGTTTGATTCTTTTTTAATTGGTTTGGTTTGTGTATTATTTTCATTATTAATCTCTAAGATGTCCACCAAAATGATGAAGACCAATAATATGCCTGAAGAAACTCTTGCTGTTAGCATCCGTTTTTGCCCTCTGCTTGGAACTGCACAGAGGGACTGTTATCACATAGGGAAAGGTCCACTGAAGGAAGAACAATGTTTGGTGCCTGATGAGGTGGACAGCATGTCAGAGGAATTAACATAACACTGGTGCAGCCTTTGCCACTTCTGCAGATACTTGTCAAACTTCATGTATCACTTTGTAAATGCTAAACAGTTCTAGTGCTCTTCATGTCAATGAATTAGAAGACCTTGCCTTTTCATTTACCTTTTTTTGCTACCCAGAAAAACTGAGGCACTGGTATCAAAGGTCATATTAGCAATTGTGTCAGTAAGGAGTCATGCCTGCATTCCCTAAGCTTTAAAACATTGCTCTATCCACCAAGAAGTCCTATTGCCTGTGTTAATTGTGGAACTGACTGACTGCCTCTTGTTCTGATGTGATGTCTCTCTATATAGTCTTGTCCTTAAAAATGCCAGAAAATTCTGGGAGAAATACTTGATTTGACTTTTTTAAACTTTTAACAGGTTGCACTGGAGCTCTGGCTCATGAGTTAATACAAATATACCCAAATCTCAAGGTCACAGTATTTGACCTTCCAGAAGTCATTGCAAACACCTCTTACTTTCAGCCTTCTGGACAACACACAGCTCCAGTGACATTTGTATCAGGTAAACGTAGCACATGATCTATTGTCTGATTTCTGTTATCCTGGAGCACAGAACAGGCTCTTTTGCTGCTGCTCCAACCCTAACCATGTATCTTAGTACAAGGCACTGTAGGCTCCCTCAGGCTACAAAGGGACATTGTACTTCTTGAGTCTCTGAGAATAAAAACAAATCTGCTATGGTTGGAGAATATGGATAAATAAGTATGAATTAGTAATTTTTTTGGGTAGCACTGGGAGAAGGGGTTGCATGTTGTCTTCTCATGTATTTTATTTCTAGACAAGAACCACATGGTGGCTGCAAAGATTATTGTCTCCTTCCTTGCTTTAGGCTTGCTCTTCATTTTTTTGCAGAATTCTTACCTGTGATCTGATCTTTAACTGCACTTCCCTTATCTGCAAATCAGAGCATACCTGTACTTGTTTATTCTTGTTAGTTTCATTGCTTCTGCTGAAGCTCCTAGTTCCTCTGCAATATTTTAATTTCATTTTCTAGGAATGCACTCTGTGGTTTCTGCAGGAATGTACTAACTCTGCTTTCAAACAGGTGACTTCTTCAAGGATGATCTTCCAGAAGCAGATCTTTATATCCTTTCACGTGTTCTTCATGACTGGTCTGATGAAAAGATACATGTGCTGTTAAGCAAGATATCAGCTCTTTGCAGACCAGGTAACATTTTTTCATCTTGTGGAATTAAAGGCACATGTTAATGTGCCTCTAATGAGTAATCATAAAAAGTTTATATTAAAAAAGCATAACCTTTGATTGAATGTCTAGGCTTTTGCATTATAGTAATACCTATTAAGGAAGAGAAGGAAAGAAAACCGTATATAAATAAGCTTCAACTATATTTGCAGGCTTCATAGCTGCACCTCCATCATCTCCCCAATCTCTGCTGTGCCCAGTCTTTCTTACTAATCCCTGTATGATCAAATAACTAAGGACATGCTTATTTCTATGCATACAAATAGTCCAGTTAAAGTTCCTTTAGGTTATTCAAGAAGCAGCAGTTTATTTTGGTGGCATTTTGCTATCGCAGTAGTGCCCAGAATGTGGTCGACTGGCTGGAGTTCAGCACTGCTTTATGCACACGTACCATGAGAAATATGCAGCCTCTCTGACTTTCTCCTACATTGGAATAGTAGAATTTCCCTTTGGAAGGAACACTTAAGGGTCAAGTCTAATTCCCTGGTTCTTGCAGAACTAAAACTAGATCATATTACTGTGAGCGTCATCCAAACACTCCTTGAACTGTCAGGCTTAGTGCCATGACCACTTCTGGGAAGCCTGTTCTAGTGCCCCAGCCATGCTTTTGATGAAGAACCTTTTCCTAATGTCCAAGCTGAACTTGCCCTGAAGCAGCTTGATTTCCTCTTGTCCTGTTAGTGGTCAACAGAGAGAGGGGATGAGCACCTCCCCCTCCATCCCCACCTTGAGGGATTTGTAGATAGTGATGAGGTCACCCTTCAGCCATTTCTTCTCTAGGCTGAACCAGCTGCACCTCATAATGTTGCCCTTAAGGCATCTTCCCATCTTGGACACTCTCCTCTGGACACCCTCCAGTGGTTTGATGTCCTTCTACCTTGAGGCACCCAAACTGCACATGGTACTCAAGGTGAGGCAGCACCAGCACAGAGAGTGTGAATCACCTGTGTACTGATTGACAGTACTGTGCTTGATGCACCCCAGAACACAACTGTCCCTTTGGACTGCCAGAGTACATTGACTCCTCCTGTCCTACTCAGTATTAAAGATCAAAGGTGAAGACAGAAAGCAGAAAAGCTGACTGCTAAGATCATCTGATTCCTTAATCCAGCTGTAGCCTTGAAGTTTGTTTCAGAGGAGAACACTGAAAATAAGATCTAGGCCATAAAGTATAATCCTGATCATAAATTATGGAAGTAAGTTGTTGGTGACTGTCTTAATCTTCTTATACAAAGACTGAGGTATGACAGTTTCTTACGGGAGTTGGTTGGTTCAAATGAAAGCAAGGCTGAGTTTGAGAGTCGGGGAGTGACATGAACTTTATTGAAGTGGAGTGTGCTCTAAACTCTCCTTTCTTTTTAACTATTAAATGACTGCTTCCAGGAAGAGGTTACTGAAAGTAAAGTTCTTTCACTGATGACAATTAAAATATTAGTCTAAGGGACCTCTATAACAAAACACTAAGAAATTGAGGCTAAAAATACTTATGCTGAACCACTTTTGGTTGTTTTGGAAATGCAGGAAGTGCCTTGCTAGTGGCAGAAACTGTGCTTGATGAACAGAAGATGCACCCTTCTAGAGCTGTGCTACAGTCCCTCAGTATGACTGAAGGCAAGCAGAGAAGTGGCTCAGAATATAAACAGCTGCTGGAGAAATACAGATTCACAGATGTACAAATTAAGATCACAGGAAACTTACTAGATGCTGTTCTATGCTTCAAGAAGAGTCTGCCACTGTAGTGTGCCCAGAAAAAAACTGGGATTTTCACCCACTTCTGCATATACCCATCATCAACCAACACATTGTCAGTTTAGGATCATTTTGACCCTTTATCTGAAGCAGATACTAGAAGTTGGACTGCAGCTTCTGTAGGAGTGAGTTCTGTGCATTCTAAGGAGTGCCTGGGGCAGGCCAAAACTTCTGTGTATGAAATACCTTAATGTCCGGTTGTTTTAGGGAGTTGTTGTACTTCATTAAACTTAGACTTGACATGTATGTGTAGCATATCAACTTAAAACTACAACCTTGTATTAAGACACACTAATACCTTTGTTTTCTTGGACCTTAAAGAGAATTCTCCTTCTGCAGTGTATTCAGTGATTACTGCTCATTTTTATCAGAAATGAAAGAAAATCCCTAGTCTTGTGCTATCTGTCTGAATTTGGGACTGTTAGTCTTTCTCACTTTTCTGTGAGACTTTACTCAGAAACACTGTAAGGATACCGTTTTTTGAGCACTTTTTCTGCAAGCGGAAGTGAAAACAGGATGAAACTCAAACATGATCCTACACCAGATATAACATCACAAAGGAACTTCAGTAGACTCTGACCTCCAGCCACAGTATGTACCCACAATGTATGTACAGTTGAGAGTTGTTCCTGTTGCTTGCATCACTTTTATGGTTTTCTGAATGTGACTGAACACCTGTATATGCTTTGTCTCATTACTTGAGATGCATTTTAGGATTTATGTATAAAACCTCTTACGAATATTAAAAATAATGACTGTAGCATGAAGAAAATTTTAATTGGAGAAGTACATGCTATTACTTCTTTTGAAGTAATTTGTCACTAACATCATCTCTCCTGATGTTTATTCTTTTCCTGATACTTCACTGATAGTTATTTTTTCTATTTAAAGTGTACTTTGTAGAGGAAGCCTCTCTAGAAATTAAAGTTGTACTTTCAAATTAGCTTTCTTTTCTATCCGTTGTGAATTTCTTGCCTGTCATACTTGTACAGCAGTAATCCCAATAAGCCAGTGTGAAAGAGAATGTGCCAATACTTCAGCAAATTGGAGAGAGTTGATAAGCAAGGTCAAGAGTTGCATCTGCCTGGAAGTTGCTTAATCAGGAATTACTTTGCTCTTTGAGCACTGAGTAAAGGAAAAGTGCCACATTGCTTCAAATGATCAAAAGCAGCATGCCTACTACTGAGCATTTCAGATGTCCAAAATCAGGGAAATGTCAGACTTTTACCATATTGGGGTTTTTAATACTTAGCAGGTTTTTCTGAATAGAAATTTGACTGATCTCATCTGTACAGACATTGAGTTTTTTGCCTCATCCTTCAACAACTAAACAAATTTAAAATGTTTCTTTTCCATGTTGATATGAGACTTGCCATTAGCTTAACAGGTTTGTGTGTTGAGACTGATTCCAGGAGTCAAGTTTTGTTTTTCATAATGCTGTCCTTTAAGCTGCTATAAGCTGTTTGAGTCAGAAAGTTTCAATCCTAAAGCTGGCACATCTGTAACTGTCACAGACTTTAAATCTGTGCCCGTAAGTCCTATATGTCTGATGAAAATTTGCATGGAATGTGCTTGGCTACCACACAACCTCAACATGCTCTGTGATTAAAGCACAACTCTCCATACGCACTAAGAATTAGTCCCTTGGGCCAAGTCTCTATGGTAATGCACTGCAGCATTGCTGTCTCAGGATAATTAAGCACTGGAGCAGGTGCCCCAGGAAGGCTGTGGAGTCTGTCCTTAGATGCTTTAAGATGAGAGAACAAAGTACTGAACAAGCTGGGCTGCCCTGCTCTGAGCAGGAGATTGGACCAGAGGTCTCCTATGGTCTGTTTCAGTCTCAGCTGTTCTCTAATCATTTGATGTAGCCCAGTCACTTAAGAAATTATAAGCTCATCTTCTCTCATTAATATCTAAAAGGAGTTTTTCTGTTGCTGTGGAGAAAGCTGATATCTTTTGCTGACTGGAGGAAGGGGTGGATTTAATGGTCTAACAGTGAAAATATTTCCTAAGCAGAAAAACTTTTAACCTCCTCATTCTTCACGTCTTGAGTTTTAAACCTTTTTGGCTGTGGTGTACAAGTAGGAATGGCTTTGGGGAGATTGTCTTAAAGGGCAGAAAGGTAGTAATGTTAGACAGCACTTAAAATCGCTGTAAACTGATGCTATTTTGATCTCAGTTAGTGGCCTCCTACCTGCACTGTGCCAAAAGAAACTGCCACATAAAATACAAGGCCAAAAGACAAATAAAGCTATGCTTGTTGTGTCAGTAGCCCTCTCTTAGCTTCCCTTTCCCCTTGCAGGTCTGAACGTGGAGGAGGAAAAGACTGTGTGTAAATAGGATCATTTAAGTTCTGTTCTCGTACTTAGGCTGGTCCTACCACAAAGAACTCAGTGCCTACAGAAACAGTGATTGTTCAGAAACATGGACTTCTCTGTTTCTAGAATGCTCATGATCCACTGTTTTGTCTGCTTGGCACCACTTCAATATGAACATGAAACAGCAGTATATTCTAAAGAGAAGCAGTTCTATTCCTGTCTTACTGTTTTCCATAATCCTCAGGCCAAGTCTACAAAAGTCATCCTCTTTTCCCTTGAAAACAGAGACGTGGCTTGAGAGAGTTTGATCACTCCATACTGTGAAAGGGAATTTCCTGGGGTTTGTGAGCAGAGTGGATTATTCTGTAATGGTGGATTAGTAATTTAATGGCAGAGCAAATCCATGAGTTAGAAGGGAAATCCACATGTGTCTTGTAGTTTGCACCCCTGTATATGGCAGGAGAAATTTTCTTGCCTGACAATGGATTACAACTGTTGGATGTGTTTGTCTTTAAATCAGGCTGTGCAATTTTGCTGGCTGAAATGGTGTTGGATGAAGAGAAGAAGAACAGGAGCACAGCTCTGCTGCAGTCTTTGAACATGCTTGTGCAGACAGAGGGAAAGGAGAGAAGTGGCTCTGAGTATCAAGCCTTGCTGGAACAACATGGATTCACAAATACCAAAATCAGAATGACAGGAAGTTTGTTAGATGTTGTTCTCTGTTTTAAGACCTAGAAAAAAATAGATTTAGTAGTAAAATTTGGATGCCTTCTACTCACAGTTGATGTTTTGTAATTATGCAAATACATTCTCAGTTTCCTATCAGTATCATAAACAAGAAATGTTATGTCAGCTTTCTGATGTTCTTTTAAAAGGGGGAGAGATTGAATTAATTTATTTTAGACTTCAATAAAATGATGTCAAAAGATTCTGGCAGTGATAATGTGGCTGCAGAACACCTGCATAACACAAATGGTGTCATCAGCCCAATGGCAATATTCATATTCACATTGCTGAGGAATCAGTTTCTTCATACTTGGTGTAATTAGAATACAGTTTTTAGACCAGCACAAATTGTTTTGCCCGCTGGGACCCTATGCAAAAAGCTGTGCCTTCATCCTACACTGGCTTCCAGCAGTCACCACCACTGGAGCCTCCTGGTTCGCTTGGTTGTCCTGCTCATTCCCTACTGCCTGGGCTCACAGACCCAGGCCCTGAACACAGTGCTCCACAACCTCACACTCAGCTTTGCAGAATTACAGAATCAATTAGGCTGGAAAAGACCTCCGAGATCATTGACACGAAACTAACTGAGCACCAACTTGTCAACTAGACCATGCCACTAAGTGCCATGTCCAGTCTNATGTCAAAAGATTCTGGCAGTGATAATGTGGCTGCAGAACACCTGCATAACACAAATGGTGTCATCAGCCCAATGGCAATATTCATATTCACATTGCTGAGGAATCAGTTTCTTCATACTTGGTGTAATTAGAATACAGTTTTTAGACCAGCACAAATTGTTTTGCCCGCTGGGACCCTATGCAAAAAGCTGTGCCTTCATCCTACACTGGCTTCCAGCAGTCACCACCACTGGAGCCTCCTGGTTCGCTTGGTTGTCCTGCTCATTCCCTACTGCCTGGGCTCACAGACCCAGGCCCTGAACACAGTGCTCCACAACCTCACACTCAGCTTTGCAGAATTACAGAATCAATTAGGCTGGAAAAGACCTCCGAGATCATTGACACGAAACTAACTGAGCACCAACTTGTCAACTAGACCATGCCACTAAGTGCCATGTCCAGTCTTTCCTTAAGCACCTCCAGGGATGTTGACTCCGTCACCTACCCGGGCAGCCTGTTCCGATATCTAGTCACTCTTAATGTGAAGAAATTCTTCCTAATGCGTAACCTAAACCCCTCCTGGAACAGATTAAGACTGTGTCCTCTTGTTCTACTGCTAGTTGCCTGGGAGAGACCAACCCTCATCTGGCTACAACCTCCTTTCAGGTAGTTGTAGAGAGCTCTAAGGTCTCCCCTGAGCCTCCTCCTCTCCAGGCTGAACAACCCCAGCTGTCAGTCTTCCTTACGACTTGTGCTTTAGACTCTTCACCAGTTTTGTTGCCCTTCTCTGGATTTGCTCCATCCCCTCAGTGTCTTTCTAGTAGTGATGGGCTCCAGCTTGGACACAAGATTCGAGCTGCAGCCTCACTAGTGCCGAGTACAGGGGGGTAGTGACTGCCCTAGTCCTGCTGGTCACTCTATTCCTGGTACAAGCCAGGATGCCATCAGTTTTCCTGGCCCGCTGGGCACACTCCTGGCCCATGTTCGGCCCTGTGGACCAGCACCCCCAGGCTGGTCTGCTGGGCTGCTTTCAAGCCACTCTCCTCCAAATCTGTAGCACTGCATGGGGGTTCTTGTGGCCCAAGTGTAGGACGCGTCCTGTTGAACCTCGGCCCGTTGGTCTCGGTCCACCGATCCCGCCTGCCCAGACCCCTCTGCGGAACCTTTGCGCTGGGCGGTGCGGAGGCAACACACCAGACGGGACCCGCTGGGCTACGCGGACCGCTGCGGGCGCAACCGGCAGCGGCACGAAGCGATGGCGGAGAGCGCTTGGGAAAGCGACAGTAGCGGGATAACCCGCGGGTTCCGGCGGGCTCGGCGCTGGGCCGGGCCGGGCCGGGCCGGGCCGGGCGGGGCCGCGCGGGTGACGCGGCGCTGCGACACTGGCGCC
>VXBA01003995.1:0-102159 GCA_013399895.1 Serilophus lunatus | reverse complement strand
CGGGGCGCGCCCGGCGCGCGGGGCCCGGCGTGACCCTGCGGCGCCCCAAGGTGACTCGCGTGACCTTCCCGGGCCGGGCCGGCCCCGCTCCCGGCACAGCCCCACCGCCCCCGGTAGCGAGGGCTCTCACTGCTGGGGACACCCGGGATTGACCAGCTTGCCTCGCGCTTGCCCTTGTTCCTCACGGAATCCAAAATTCCATCAGGTTGGGAAAGACCTCGGAAATATCGAGCCCGACGCAACACCGCTGTGTCAACTAGACTGTGGCGCTAAGTGTCACGTCCAGTCTTTCCTTAAACACTTCTAGGGATGGTGACTCCGCTGCCTCCCTGGGCAGCCCATTCCAATGTTTATCGCTCCTTATGTGAAGGAATTCCTCCTAAAACCTAAACCTTCCCTGGCACAGATTGAGGCTGTGACCTCTTGTCCTGTTGCTGGTTGCCTGGGAGAAGAAGCTGACCCCCCCACGTGGCTACAACCTCCTTTCGGGTGGTTGTGTAAAAATTGCTCAGAGCTGTCCCTGTTTTGGCAAGTTCTGAGCTCTGAGGGAGCTTAATAACAGCCTTAAGCCATTCAGAACTAACAGCTCTTTGTTTTATAGTGGAAGTGGGCTTAAGCCCAGCTGTAGCGTAGGCTGGGCAAGGCATGCAGTCAATATACCCATTTTTATTTGCAGGTGCAACATGCAAGTAAACAGATTGCTGCAGATAAGCAGTACAAGGGTATCATCGATTGTGTAGTGCGTATTCCAAAGGAACAAGGAGTGCTTTCTTTCTGGCGAGGAAACTTGGCTAATGTCATCAGATACTTCCCAACTCAAGCTCTCAACTTTGCCTTCAAGGATAAGTATAAGCAGGTGTTCTTGGGAGGTGTAGACAAGCACACTCAGTTCTGGAGATATTTTGCTGGTAACCTGGCATCTGGTGGTGCAGCTGGAGCCACTTCCCTCTGCTTTGTCTACCCCTTGGATTTTGCAAGAACCCGTTTGGCTGCTGATGTTGGAAAAGCTGGTGCAGACAGAGAATTCTCTGGTCTCGGGGACTGTCTAGTCAAAATTACCAAGTCTGATGGTGTGCGAGGCTTGTACCAGGGGTTCAATGTCTCTGTCCAAGGCATCATCATCTATAGAGCTGCCTACTTTGGGATCTATGATACAGCAAAAGGTAATGTTTCAGAGGGGATCCGATAAACCTATTTTTATAATTTTGTTATCTGTTCTTGGATGTTACACTCTGTATGTGAAGGTGGAAGGGGATGTCACCACCAGCATCAGGGACATTGCAGAAATTGGGCACATGTTGATATCAGCAGCAGCCTACTTTCAAGTACTGGCTTTGTAAGGAGTTGATTCTAATGCCAGCAAAGTATGTGGGTTAATGGTATGTAATTAGAATAAGTTTTTTTGTTCAGTGCAGTACTGTAGTTATATTGGACTGGTTCAAGAATGTTCAGCAGAATGGGATTGAGCAATGATTGGCAAAGCACTTGTTAAGCTTGACATTTGGGCATGTAAGCCATTGATGCTGCCTTGTAGTAATGCAATCCACAGGGACAGTGACTTAATAAAGTGACATTTCTTTTCAAAAAGAGTATTGAATAGTCAAGACTTCCTTGTGCTTGAATGTTAACCTGTTTGGATTACTGAGGAGAAAATCCTCTAAGTTTCTTTACATGTTTTTTATAAGTCTTCGATGTGTTTAAAGTTTATGAAGCATTTTGTTGCAATTTCAGAGTAGAGCTCAATAGGGTTTTGTAACCTGGGCTTCTAATTCATCCAGTAAAGTAACTGTCCTGCGGTGAGTGAACCGGAGGAGGATGTACAAGATAAACAGCTAATTATTAATTTGCTTTTATTGCAGGCATGTTGCCAGATCCCAGAAACACTCACATTGTTATCAGTTGGATGATTGCCCAGACGGTGACTGCAGTGGCTGGTGTGGTGTCCTATCCCTTCGATACCGTGCGGCGTAGGATGATGATGCAGTCAGGACGCAAAGGAGGTGGGCTGGGAAGCTGTGTAGCTGCTCAAGCTGCATTAACAAGAGGGAGTTCTTTTTTACTAATAGCCACCCATAAATCTGATCTGTTACGTTACACCTGTGTAAAATGAGGAAGTGCTGTAAGGCTCAACTTGTGGTGTTTGTCCTGAGTTATTCTCAGGACTTCTCTTTATACAGTATGAAATAGGCAAATGGACTGCCTGTTTGTGTTGACACAATAAATGAAGGTAATCAGGGGATGGCATAATTGCCGAAAAGCTTGGCATTTTGATTTTGTGACAGCTTTTGTTAACTAGGCAAGCAGATAGAAAGTTTTGCTGTTGCCTATGGTCAGAATTACGTTACAGTCTCTAACTGTGGTTTGGAACATCACGAATGAGTTAAGTGAAACAGGAGAGTTAAAAAAGCTGAGATAAAATTATAGGCATGAGGAATAACTCTTTGTTCTTTTCCTGCAGCTGATATCATGTACTCTGGAACGATTGACTGCTGGCGGAAGATCGCACGGGATGAGGGAGGAAAGGCCTTCTTCAAGGGTGCATGGTCTAATGTGCTCAGAGGCATGGGGGGTGCTTTTGTGCTTGTCCTGTACGATGAATTCAAGAAAGTCATTTAAACAGCCTAACTAGAATTGGAAATCAAGTTTGAGCAGATCATGTAGAATAACTACCATTATGGACCATTGACCTTCAAGAAATTCCCGTGAGTCTTATTTATCGGAGCCAGATGATACTTGTAGATGAGGCTAGAAACTGACACGGAGGACTGATCCATTTCTCTGCAACATGCACGAAGACACTGAATCTGGCAATTCAGTGTGGTAATTTTTCTTTTCAGCAATGAGGAGTGAGTGGGGTGTTGGTTCTGGGTCCAAACTGGCTAGGTCCAATTTAGGCAGAGAAAAATTGTTTGCCTGTGGATCAGTCCCCAGTTTCAAGTCTTATCTTCTAGGACCATAAAATTGTATTTGAAAGCATTTGTTAACAAATTATGTTCTTTCCACTTGTTCTGAAGCACTATGTACCATTTTGCACAGCTCAACATCTAGCAATTCTGTTCTTAAATTGGGGCATTTTGCTGTAAAACAATAAACATACTTACTCTGTCTGTGTTGAAATTATTACATAAAAGCTTTGGGAAAGCCTCTTTTGTTTGAAAACTTGCTTCAGATAATAGTTCCTCTGATACATTTACACTGCATTCTGTAACAGAATTAAGCTTTTTTAAAAAAATAATTGAATGGGAGAACTTTGGGGGGTGGGGAAGCATGGGTTCTACTAGTAGACTACACCCATTCTTTGTGCCTGATAGTGCTGCAAGTGGCTTTTTGCATGATTTTTAGAAATTTGCAACTTTTTGCATTATTTAAAATGGAGGGGTTTCAGTTGTGCTAGCAAAACCTAAGGTCCCAAGGACTGTCAAAAAGTAATGCTCTTACCCTTGGTAAAACAGCTTAATTTTTTTTTGTTGTTATATCAACATGGAAAGCAACATGACATTCATGCAAAAACCCAGGAACCCAGTAAATGCCTTCAACTTCTGAGTGACCTATGTATTGTATTGTTGATGCTATTTGGAAATGTTTATTGTGCCATACAAGATGCTGTTTGGCCTCATCTGTAGCAGTGGTCAGTACCTCTGGAAGGTTGAATTTAATTTGAAGTAAGATTTGTTCTAAGAGGTGAAGTTGATAGAGGCTGTGGGAGGCAATGTGTGTGCTTCTATGTAGCTGTAAAGTAATAGATCAAGGTAGGTCAGCCTTCAGTAGTAACTGATTGATGTTTTGGCATGGTCACAAGACCAAAACCAGACTAATTTCTCATACTGCTGTTTGAGATAATGTAATACCTGTGTGCCGTTCTTCATATGTATATAATCTTTTGTACTCTGTAATCTGCAAAGACATGGTAGGGGAACCACTAAAGGAAAACAGGATGTTAATCTTCATGTTTTAAGAACTCTCCCTATATCTTGACAAAGTGTGTCATTGTATGAGTCACTGAAGGCTGACTGAGCTGTCTTGAGTTCTTTGTGTGCCTTCTGAGGTTGCTATTGAAGATGAAGTATTTAAATTAACTACTTGGCTTTGGCTGATTATTACATTCCTCTCTTTTTCTTACCGATACTCCACAAGCACTGCTTTCAACATCTGTATGTGAATGTAAGGACATTGCACAGCTTCTTTGTACACAGGCTAATGGCAAACTGTACCCCCTGCAGGTGGGTTTTTCATCCTGTTTGGCATGGGCAACTCCCTGTGGAGCAGGCAGGTCATGTAATACTGACCTTCCCAATCAACTTGCAGCTTCACTTGTAAATATATTGATTGGGAGGGCAGGGGAGGACATTTTGTCTGCATAAACACATTGCATAGGTTTATTTTCTGTATCAGTGGCTTGAAAGCGTAGAGAATGATGGGATACCTCGTGTAGCAAGCTTTGTGGGAGGAGCCAAACATGGCGGGTAACCTGACCAGCCCCTGAAAGGGTCAGGACTTTTTCACCCCATCTCCCCTTAGGGAGGAACTAGGTTTTAATCAGAAGTAGTAGGAAACAAAAGAAGTGTAGGTGGTTTTTTAAGTGGAACTGCAATTTTCCTAAGCTGTGCATTCAGCGTGTACTAATTTGTGCTTTTTTATTTTTTTAAATATATGGCTTCCCTTAGTAGTGCAGTAGCAATTTCCAGTGTCTGATGAAGTTTAGGACCATAAGAGGCAAACAATAAAGGAGACTTTTAGAGAAAATGTTTTTCTGCCTTATTGAAACACTGCGATGTAATAACTTTGAGAAATATTGACAGGAAAATTATCAGAATTTGTAAAAGAAAGTATTGGAATCTAAAGCCTATATTATTTTTAAGGGGTGTTGGAAATAGAATTTATATCCTTTGAAGGTAGGAACTAAAAGATACTTGTGCGAGGAAACTTTTACGTTTAGCATCCAGCTATTAAATCTCTATTACAGATTTTATTTCACAACTGTGAGGCTAGATGTTTTTGGAGGCTTTAAATGCTATTTGTGATTGAAGTACATATGAATACTGCAGAGGATCACAATGTTGCAGAGGTTTGTATTTGCAGTGGCAGTACTGAGCTCATGAAATGGCTGACTGGCAGACCAGTATTACGTTTGACAAGTATAATTTTTCAATTTTTGTGTTGCACAAGGTTTATTGGATATACAGTTTAGAAGATTAAAATGCAATTCTCATCGCATTTTGAATAGCTAGTTTGTGCTTTAGAATGGGCATATAAAAATATCTTAAAGTTACTGTGGCATTCTTAAGCAGGCCTGTCATTCTATAGGAAGGAAATCATAGAGGAAAGAAGCTTCAAGCAATGAAGACGGGAAATAAGTTTCTTCTGGCTAAGAAGCCGTGGCTCACATTGTGAAGTACATCCTAGCAACCCTTAAGCATGTCTTTGCAGTAGGCACTTGCAAAAAAGTATAGCTGCCAGGCATTGCGGTTTTGAACAAGGGGAGGGGGAAACACGTTTTTCTCCACTTTTTTCACCTGCTCCATTTTAAGTGGGTTTTTATGGGAGAAAGTTTTGCAGGTGATTATATTCCCTTACAGGCTGGTTTGAAGTACTTGTCAGCTGGATCCATGATTTTCTTTCATGTTGGGGATCTGTGTGTTTTGGTTTTGGAAAGTTGGACCATCTCTTCAACTATAGTTATTTCCTCGGTGTGACTTTTTGATGGTAGATTTACGTATTCTGTCTAAAGAGAGAGAAAATTCTATAACATGCAGTAAACTACAGAGTCAATATTGATCCTAGAACATCAGATACATCAGTACCAAAGGCACCTCATCATGCTGTTAAATGCTTGCGAAGCAGGAGAAAATGGTTTTAAGGACAGTTAAGTATTGTTTTAGTATGTACAGTCAGTACTAGCTGTTGGTCAGCAGAAGGAAAAAGAATGGGTTTGGATTGGATTTAATTGCTGGATAGCCTTACGTGAGAGACTAGAAGGAATTTTTTTAGTGAGTATTGCCTGAATTTTCCATATAAAGGCCTTGACTAGACTTGTAGAGAAAATACTTTGGTTGCTGCCACACATGTTTATATGGGTTAACCTGAAGCTCTAGGAGAGTGGATGTTGCTAGGTAAGGTCACAGTACTGACAAAGCGTTTGGAGCTTAAAGTACTAAAGGGTGATAAGTACAAATTAAGAAAAAAAAAAAAAAGGATAGTACTGAAGGGGATAGAGAAAAAAGTAAAAGCAAGCTGATGGTATGTTACAGAACGTCAAACCGGGATGTGTTGGGGTATTTTTTCCTAGGAAGTCTGAGGGATTGGTAGAGCACTGCAGGAAAATGCACACAGAGTGTATCTTTCAAGTTCTTGAAATGCATTTAATTCAGAAAAAGAGAAACTTAAGTATTAGACTTCTGAGTGAGGGTGAAGAAAGTGTCTGGGGAAAGTGACTAAAAAGTCATCAGACTTTGTTAGTAAGATGAGCAAAATAAAATGGATTAGAGGAGTGGGAAGTGTGCACTGAGTGATATGGTTGGTAGGATCTTGTAAGAAATAAGAAAACGCCAGTTTCTGAAGCCAGTTCTTTAACATGAGTGTCTTAAGGGTACAAGTGCAAAACTCAGTGCAGAAAAGTTAGGATTTTGTAAATCATGAGCTTTTCCAGTGATCTAGGGAAAAGTATTGTGGAACATGAGAAAAAAAAAACGGAAGGGTTGAGTGTGTAGAGGCAAAACAAAGGTGCAAGCTTTAAAAAGTTACAATTAGCAAAAGACATTGCAGGTTCCAAAATAACTCATAAATCCATTAGCACTAAATGTGAGGGAGAGAGTGTTCTGGTATTCAGTGGAGGAGAGTTCTTGGAAATATCCTTTTTGTACTTTATCTGCTCTGAAGAACTGCAGCATTCCGTCAATGTTAAAAAGATAACTGAGTTTGTAGAGAAGAGGTGCAATAAAATTAGACTTTATAATTAGATAAAAATGGGCAAAGAGGAGTCCAGAAACTGTTCAAACATGTCAGCATCGTATGAATTATCTTCACGGTACCTGTTAACAGAGCTTCACTTGAACTCCAGCAACTGCTACTGTCAAGTTGCTGCCTGCATGAAAGTGCCTGTGCTGTGGTTTTACAAACCCCATCTACAAAGGCTGTGAGCTGTACTGGTGTGGGATTTGACTAAGTCTGGTAGTATATGCACAGGAATTTGGAAGCCCCTCAAGTTTAGGAAAAGCAAGCAACCAAAGCAGTCTAAAAGACTGCTTTCTACTTTACTAGGAATTATTGATATGATGGACTGGTTAGCTGCTGCTATGCTCTAGTCAGCTCCGGAAACCAGGCATTTGCACCTTAAGGTGTACAAGGAAACCTATCCATGTTACATTCCTACCAGCTTTCTATGAAAACCAAAGGTGGTAGAACCAGAGACAAATAAATTAGCACAACGTACAGGTCTGTGGTTACCGAAACTGGAGAGTTAGTAGCCAGAGCTTTGAAGGTTGGTTGTAAATGATTGGGGATTTCTATGTTACCTTGAAAAGCCACATTGGAAAGCATGGTGTTACTGAATGGTCGTAGGCAATGAATGACTCGCCTGATTTATTGACTTCAAGTATGTCTTTGCTTTAGCCAGCTGGTATAAAGCATTCCCTCACTATGCAGTCAGCACACAAACCACTGCTCAAATGCACGGATTTGAGAAGCATGAATGGTTTGAAGCCTGGTCGTCATGGTGTGTGTTGAAAGGAAGAGTTACTCTTGCTGTTGCCAGTGTGCAAATGTGTAAGATACTGTAAACAGGAAAGGAGTAAGTGTAAAAAGGAATGATTTTAAGTGCAGTAAAACAGGCTATTGAAAAGGTTTTTGAAATTAATAATAATTAAACATGGAATAGGCTGCATAGGGATGCTACAGTATCTTGGTCAAATGCTATTAGCACAAAGCTCTGAAATCACTAATCCTATGCTGATGCAAGAGGAAGGCTAGTTGAGCTGTTGTTTTTTTTCCAGCCCTGTTGATTTTCGTTACTCAGTTCAACAGGATTTTTACATGGGGATAGGTCAGGCTTATAAAATGTATATTCACATTATATTATGATCATTGATGTTTTAAATTGCTAATGGAAAATATTAAGCTATTCTCAAAGTATGAACAGCAACCTTGCAAAGGTGTTACATACGGAAATTACTAGTTTCAGTAAGAATGAAAAATCTAGTCTTAAAATACAGCTGCAAATGCCTACAGGATAATCATTTATCTCAGTACTGGCATAGGCCATTTCAAGTTATAAAGCAGTGTACCTGGCATGACAGAAATTAGCCTTTATTGGACCAAATGTAACACTTACTTTATATGTCAATTCTTCTAGTCTTTGGCCTATTCTGGGTTATAGTTAAACATTTGACTGAATTGAGAAGGAAGCATACCTGGATATTTTCATCAGTTAATGCATCAAATTTGTCTCTTGGTTGTGGTATAGGAGGAAATACCCTCTTGAAACTGCAATACCTTAAGGTAGAAAATGGGATTGTCAAGACATTTAAAATACTGGTAATCTACTTTACACAAAAATTCAGTGTTACAACTTAAGGGCATTTTTTACTTTCAAGATTGAATAGCTATTGCTCTACAAATTAAGTGAGAAAAATATTTTGACTGTAGTAGCTGGTTGGTAACTATTATTACACTTATCACTTGGACAACTAAAATTTATTTTATGAAGAGAGTCACAGCAAATAATTAGTAAATGACTTTGAATAAATCACACGGCATAACTTTAACCACTGAGTGAAAAGTGAAAATAACAATACATTAATTTGTCTGGCTTCCCTCTTGTCTGGTACTGTATGCAGCCAATGGCTTCAAAGCAACCTGGATGGTAAATGCTTAAAAGTAAGAACAGAAAAGCTTTTGTAGGATCTGATGGAATGAATCTCTTGGTAACTTCAACATCCTTTCCCCTTTTTTCACTTGCAGTGATGCTACATGCCAAAGGGCCATCCACGACAATACTGGTGATAATACATTGTGACATTGATAATCGGATTATTTAAATTTTCAGGTAGGAAAGTAGGAGATTGGAGGAATGTGTTTCATAGAGATAATACTCTATCAACAGTATCTACAGAAAAAATGGTTGATTTACCTTCTGAAAAGACAATAGTGGATCAGTGTCACTAAGATTGTTCCAAGTGCTATCAGAAATAAAATCACAAAAATAAAATAATCTTTCCCTTGACCTGAAACATCCAAGAGGGAGAAATATCTTAGCATGTCAAAACTGCACATTCTGTGTGACTATCTGTATTGAATGCAAATTTCACAATTATTTTTTAATTACCCACAGGACTTCACCTTGACTTTCTTACAGATATACTTGATGTATTTTAAACCATTTAAAATGTTCAAAATTTAGAGAATTAAAAAAAAATCCAGAAAAGGAGAAGAATAAGCAGTTACAGAACAAATAACAGAGCAAAATTAGTGGAAAAGGTGAAAAGAAGCAGAAGGAAGGAAATTATATTCATGGTAAAATCTTAAAGAACTGAGAACCAGCCTCATCACTTCGGATTGAAGACAAGACGGGGTCTGTATTAGTCTGTTCCTGCAACTCTGGTGTCTGAGTACCTGCTTCCAGCTAATCAAAGGCTCTGCTGCCTGAGTACTGGAGCTTCTCCATGGTAATAATTTCCATCCAGTTCCTTCCATGTAATTGGGTAAGAATCAAGATTTTACTAATTTCTGTGACTGTGATGAAGGAAGGGAAGCAAACATGGTAATACTGAAAAAAAAATTCATAGTCTTACCAAACTCGATGGGTTCACTCCATTCCCCCCAGTTTGAGCTTACAAGACAATGCATTCCACGTGCTCTGATTTTCAGAATGTATCTTTTTTTCTCATTGTAATTTTGGAATTCATATGTGCCATTCCTTACCTAAAAGCAAAGTAATCACACCGTGCATTTTACCTCATAGGCAAATATTAACAAAATTTTGGACTTAATTTCCTGAAACAGTTTCTATTAACTAATATGTACTAGTTAAACGTTTATCCTGTCACCAAAACTTTATGGTTTTTGAAGGTTAGATTTCTGAAGTTTATTTAGTCTTCAATTTATTTTATTAAGGATGCTTTTTTCCCCTCTTGTTTATGGGCTCTAAAAAATTCAGAAAGACAAAAAGCAGAAACTGGAGGAGTTCTTTGTAAACTCCCCGTGCAACCTTCATGGGGATTAAACATGCAAATATTCCCTGTGTGGTGTCTGTCTTTGATAAAGAGACCTAATGTTTTTGAGACAATACAATAACAGATATATATTATCTGGGCTCATGATATTTTATGCTGAGTCTGGAATCTGTCAAGACTTTCCAAGGCTTAGTGGACCACTTATTTGTCAGGGGAAGACTGACAGTATATATTAATTTCCACAGGTTATGAAGATCGTTTTACTCCCTTAGTCTAACTGTCCTGAGCTACAGTGGTATTTTTCCACTGACAGAATGTTTCAAATTTTTAGTAAGAAAATAGTCGCATCTGTCTTGAGCAAAATCTATTTGTGCAATAGACGGTGTGAAGTTCTGTGAAATGCATGGAAAATAAATTCTGCCTAGCTCATCCAAAAAGGGTGTATTAAGTTTACACATAAAGATGCAACAAGAACATATTTTTCTGAATTCTTGTTGCTGCATCAATACAAAACCTATAATTCTAGAAGTAAGTATTTTTCTGCAATGGTATTTATATGCTTAAGTGGACAAAACCACAAATTTGTATGTGACAATACTTACAGTAGCAACCTTTTTCTCTTCTTTGGGATCATCCTGAAAAAGACAAACCTTCAATTTTATTATATTCTTATCAAAAAATCATCCTCATTTTCTTGCTTTTAAAGATCGTAAGTAATTTTATCATAATTTTAAACCGGAAAAAAACCTGGATATTCTTTTCCAGTAATGCCCCAGAATAACAGCACTTTATTCAGACCTTTGGCTTCCTACATTTCCTATTAGAAAAGGAAGGAAATATGAATTATTTACCAGTAGATACGAGAAGCTGTATTTGCCACTAAGGGCATATTTACACTGTACTTTCTTATCCAGCAGCTGTATATCCAAATTATGCAAGCAATCACATCATCCCACAAACACATCTGGAAGCTGTGATTTCACAGGATTTTGATAACACGGGGCAGAAAAATTACATCAATAGCAAATTTACCCGCCTTTCAGTCCAAGTCTCTGCTGTCCATACTCAGTGACTTTCCTCCAAACACTGTGAAGAGCTACTTACATATCCTATACAATCAAACTTTAATTAACTGGAATCAAATATTGACCTTGATCAAAGAACTTGACAACTTTGAAAAAAAGATCAAAAATGAGTGAACAGATTGAACAGCGCTGTTTTTTAGCAATGATCCCAGAAAACAGTGAAAAACTGAGGTACTAGAAACAACTATCACATGTAATATCAGGAGGATAGCAAATACTATGAAAAAAAGTCAGAAAGGTGAAATTGGAAGGAATATCTCATTACAGAAAACATACCCCCCGCGTGTCTTGCATTATAAACTAGACTAGTGTTTCCCCATCACTCATTGTCAGCTGAGTGCTTTCAGCTTGGAACATGATGGAAGCCTTCAGCCTGTGCCGGGAATGGGCACAGTGTAAACAAGTTATTTAAATTTTAGATGTGCAGTGAGTTTTTACCTTCTGAAATGCGTGGAACCAGCTGGAAAACTACATGTACTGCAATTGCTCCTTGAAATAGGCCTTGTTTTGAATAAATGAATGAGGTTTAATGATGTATTGCTTTTTTGCAGTTGTATTTTTACATTTCACCCTCAGTTGATCTTTTCTGCAATGGTCTTCTGCCACCACTGTAAGCTTATGAGCTGCAGCTGGGAAATGGGATGGGTAGAGGCACTAATTTGTCCCAAAGCAAGCGTCATCTTCATGTGGAAATCACAGAATGGTAAAACAGGTATCCCAGGGATGGGGAGGAAGAGTGCTATTTCTTGCCTTCTTGTCAAACTTCTGAGCTTGGGCAGGCAAAGGCTGCAGGCCTTTGTCCTTAGAGATATTAAAATCAAGTCCTTTAGGTACTAGGATTTGTGGAGAAAGATTTGACACCTCAGCCTCTCTGTTCAGTCATACTTGGTGAAAACCAGACATACTCAGCCTGGAGAAAAGGGAGACCTCATCTCTCTCTCTCTCCAGCTGCCTGTGGCAGGGCAGAGATTGATCTCTTCTCCCTGGTAACAAGCATTAGGAAAAGAAATGGCCTTAAGTTGCAGTGGGGAGGGGGGGTTAGATTAGATATTAGGAAAAAATTCTTCACTGAAAGGGTGGTCGGGTATCAGAACAGGCTTCCCAGGAAAGCGATTGAGTCACCATCCCTGGGAGTATTCAAAAGGCATGTAGATAGATATGGCACAGGGAGATATGGTGCAGTGGTGATTATGGTGGTCCTATGTTAGTGATGGATAATCTTGAAGGTCTTTTCCAACCTTAATAATAATTCCATGAAGCAGGGTGAGCATGAGTGGCACAGGTCTGGGCCCAGGCTGGAGGCTGCCACTAATTCAGTGCTCTTGTTGCAGGTCATGTGGTCACCTTCTGTGAGATCTGCTTATGCAGGAAAGCATCACAGGTATTCTCACAGTATTTGGAGAGAGATCATTCATAACATCTCCCTGCTCTCCTCTGCTTTTCTACTTTGCATCTCTGAGGGGTTTGACTGGTGGGATCTGAGACCAGCAGAGCTGGAGCAGGAGAATGCCACAGGTTATGAGAGAAGTTAATCAATAAAAGAGTCAGAAGTTTGCACAGGTATGTAGGTACAGTGACAAAGGCAAACCAAGACATTTTTTTTACCTTATTTTGTATGTTAATTTCATACTCAAAACATTGTACGTTTTTCACATGACTTATAAGGGGTGGATGCCATCTGATGATGCAACCTGCTGAGTCTCTAGTACAATGGGCAGTGACATTAAATGGAGCAGTGAGTATTTCTTGAGGAAGAAAAAAGGAAAAATTAAATTAAGCTTCATCAATAATCAGCTACAACTCACACCTTCATAGCAAAATAACTTGCGAAGGTGAGGAAACCGATGTACAACTGAGTGTTATTGATGCTAACAAAAGTTATCTAGTAAACACAAAAATAAAAAAAACAACATCTGAAACACAGGAGTATCTCATTGCATTGGTTGGACATCTGTAGTAACAAATTTATGTAAAAAACAGTATAAAGAATTTTGTGTAATTCAGTACAGAATGCCATTTTCTTCTACATATGCTTTCCAATTTCACATTGATAATGCATAAGAGGAAGGATGGACATTTTTGTACATGTAGTATTTTTCATGTAGAAGACCAAGGCATCAGAATTTGAGTGCTTATAACATAGTTGACCCAGTGTGACTTGAGCATATAACCTCTATAGTCAGCAGAGACCTCATCAGTAGTGCCCTGATGTTTGCAAAGCTCTTTGGAGCACTATGGAGCAGGTGTACCTGTCTAGATAGTTCTGAGCTTCTCAGCCCAATTCAGCTACAGGAAGGAGTCACTCTTATGCTGTGCATTTCAGACCATGTAGGACACTCAGGAGGACCCTGGTATCTCCTGGGTCCTGGGCCACATCTGGCTCTCAGAGAGGTGTGGGATTAAGGGATGGCAAAATAAGCACATTAGAAAGGTGGCTTTGGAAGTCTAACCATTGTGCTCCATTAATTGGAATCTGTGGATATGTTCACACTACTTCTCTGCTTCTTTTAATTAATTTTTGAAACAATATGCTGTCAGCTATTAGGAGCAAAGGCTGTCCTGCATTGCAGGATCCTGCAAGGGCCTAAGACTTTGTTTCAATCTCCTTTTCAGAGGAAAAAAAAAAAAAAAAAAAAAGCACCATGTCTTTATTTTATAAAACAGTAATTAAAAAAAGTTCAATTACTTACCAATTTTATACAGGTCAATGTACTCATCATAGAACTGGATCAGGGAGTCTTTGCTAGACCCGTTCACCAGGAAGTAAGTAATTTCAATCTCTACATTTTGGAATCTACATCCGATGTTTCTGCTATTTTCGTCTTTAATGTAAAGCTCACATTCCATCTCCTTGTCAGCTCTGTATACAGCAAGGTATTTCAGTTAAACGTGGGCAGTGTGATGGGTTGAATGAGAATTCAGACCTCCTTGACTCAAGCAGACCTACTTACCTTGAGTTCTGCCAGTAGAGAAAATACTGTGTATCTGCTGGAGCATCCCTTCCTGCCTGCCAAGTGCAGTTCATGAGGAAAATGTTATAAATCACACAGGAGAAATTTTCAATGGCTGACCCATTCATGCCTGCAAACACAGGAATATCTGTGGTGAGGCAAACTCCTAGAATGACTCCAAGCTGGAGGATTTTAGCACTTTCTGACATATATGTTAGACACTTGCAAGTCCAGTTAGTTATTGCTTGGGTTAGGAATGACAACTCAGAGAAAGGTGTACTCTCACTCCATTTTAACTGCCTCTTAAATGGGACATTTGTCAGTAAGTGAAGCGTTCCTGCACATAAAGGAAGGCCCATTGCTTTTTAATACCATCTGTGCTGCTACAGAGAGAAATATTTCTCCTTTTGCAATTAATGCCCAGAAATCCACTCCTGAAGTGTTTACACAGAGGACTAGAAAAGCTGAGACATTAATTGAAGAGCAAATAACTTTAAGTGGAACTGTTTTCTAAGGCAATGTTTGTATTTAAAAGATAGCTAATGAAGGAAACCTTAGCCTTACCTCCAGGGAAAAAAGTGCATTTTTTTGAGATGTTTGTCTTTGGCACTTCAATGATAAAGGAAACCCCTTTGTGCAGAGGTAAGTATAGTTCCTCTGGAAACCTCCATAGTGGACTATTCACCTGAAAAAGAACATATTGATATTTTTTCTACTTTTCCTTTTTTGGTGTTAGATGATGCTAGCTGTGAAAGTGCAACTGAAGAACTCAATTCCATGATGTATGTTCGCAGCTCAGGAGTTGGATGCTACGCTAGCGTGCAACTAGTAGAGAAAGCTAATAGTATCTCAGTGGCATAACAGAAGATGGTTAACGAGTAAGGGAGCCACAAAGGAAAGTTTTCAAAGGATTAAGAAAAATAGAAGTTGTCGTCTGACCTGCCCAGCAGTCAAAACGGTATTTACGTCATTCTATTTATAATCTTCAATAAAGTTGTGATGCATTTTGTAATATCTCTTTCTGGTTAAAGCATCTGCTTTGCCGGGCTAAATAAGCCATTTCCGTGTCAAGCTTCCTATTTTTCTCCTTGGGTCATGCCTGGAGCGTGGGTTATGTTACAAACTCATATTATCAAGTTTACTGGGAAACAAGTGAAGAACCTGGGACAATGAAAATCGATGGCAATGTTTGCAGAATTCATTTTTTATTTGAAGGGTCTCTAGCTCTGTGTCTCTAAATTCACTAGAGCTCTCAGTCTCATGGTCCCTTTTTCCACAGCTAGATCCCTACTCATGATTCAATGTAGATACAGTTCAGGCTATCACTTCTTTTCCACTTTAGTGCCAGAACTTCAGTTCTGTCATATGTATGGGATGCTTATCTTACAGTAAATGCACCCTGGAGTTGCTTGATGGCTTTCCAGAGCCCCTGAGAGTTCAAGCTGTAGAGTGCAAACAACCACTCCTCAGATGTTATCTGTAACTGATTAATTTTTCAAAGTAATTGAAATTGATAAAAGAAAAAGGTGTAGTTATTTATTCCAATGAATAGCAAGTTTACCTCTTTCTCTACGGCCTCTGTTTCCCTGATGTCCATGATGGTACATTTGTATGTAGAGAAATTCTTGCTGCTCTCCCAGGACAGTTCCATTTTTCTCCAATCCACATTCACTTTTGTAATAGGTGATTCTTGTGATTCAGCTGAAATTGTTACAACAATTATAATATCTGTACAGCTATTAAAATATCTGTAAGGATATACTAATGCTTTTGTTGGATGCAGAAGATAGTATCTGTCAGGCTTAAGATGATAATTGCAAGCTTAATTGCAAATATCTCTGATCTATGAAGAATTGAACCTTATTTCTCAGATTGTATCTGCAAAAACATACTTACACTCCATACACTGGACATCAGCATGCAAGGGATCAAAGAGCATCATCATGCACCACCAAATCACGCAAATGAGTCCAAAAGTATCAAACATATTTTCTTCTCCGGAAATAGATAATGAAACCTTCAGGAAAAGAGAAAAAGAAAAAAAAAAAAAAAAAAAAAAAAAAAGGAGAAGAGAAGATTATGATAATGAGTGCTTTGGCTCTTTGGCTTCTGCAAAACTTATTTTTTTAAAAAAATTACGGGAAGAGTCAAAGATGCTGTCTGAATGACCACTAGAAAATACTCTTTAGAAAAACAAAGCAGAAGATGTGCTTCAGGATGTCTGGCAGGCACCTCTTTTTTGAAAGAACTGAATGGGTTATAACAATGCAGAGGTTTGAGATAGAAAGGCCACAGACTGTCATGATGATAAAGATACTCACTGTCTTCAATGCAGAGACCATGAGCTAGAATTGCTGTTTTCCTACATATCTATCCTAACCATATTGTTGGGGTCACTAATTATCAGGGTAATGAATTATTGGAAAAATTAATTATCTATCAGCATCATTAATTGTCCATCAGTAGTGAATGAGACTGCACACACAAAAGCCAATTTGGGGGTTACTTCCTACATCCCTCTTCCACATCCCCTTTTATTATGGTGTTTATAAAACAGCACCTGCTGTTGCCATTCAGCTGATTAGGATTCCCACAGCTTTTGCTTTTTTGTCCTAATCAGCCAGGCAGCCGGTGCAGCCAAGTTAACTTGTTCCCACACCATATCACCAGAAAGTCAGGTTTTCTTGCTTTGTGATTCTGTGAACATCACTGCAGATTTTCCTACTTGTTCCAGTTTCTGCTGCAAAGTGAGCATTTAAACAGGATTTCAATCATTTGGTGCAGACACTTTTTGCTAAGTGGATGGTAAGGCTTTTGGTTGTGACAGGGTATGGATGACTCACTTCTCTTTGAGTGCTTTGTTAAAGCCCTTTGTTCACCAGAAGACACTTTCAGAACTTGTACCAATTCCTGCCATTCATGTCTTTGGTATGCATAGAAAATATCTACGAGATCTGAAATGTTTGAGCAAAGCAGAAAGAGAAAGGTCTCAATCTCTGTCAGGTTTTAGCAGGAATCAAATGCTGACCTGCTTACCTTTTTTTGCCTATGGGTCTGATTTCAAGATTTCTTGTAGTAAGGCCTTAATACCCCTTAAAGTTTTGAACAATGCCCTGAATCACTGTTCATTCTTTTCCTGGATACATTGGTTTTATACATGTTATTTACCAATTTCAGTGCTTTCTTCTATCATCTCTCTTCTTTTCTGATCAAAGATGAGCTAAGAATAGCTTTCAATTCAGAAAAGTACCTTAAGAGCTGGAAATCTGATGGGACAAAGGCTATTTGGCACTGAAAAGTCCTGGCTTCGGCTGCTTTCTACCTCCCGGATCATCCAGACTGGTCTTCTGCAGACAGCTGTAGTAAAACTCACTCTGCTCTGAACAGACCTGAGTATTAAAGGTGCTAGAAGGAACACATACTTATATCAAAGTGATTGTGAGTATTATTTGGAGGATCAGACTGGAAGAAACATATATACTCTCATGTAGAGAGTATTTCCTCCTAATTCTTTAAAATAGAAGGAAAAATTAAATCTATTTGGACGAAAACATCCAAATTGTATGCTTTGTTCTGCTTTGCTTCTTTCCTTTTTCTCCCCTAGCCAGCCTCAGAAGCATATGTCTACTCTGCTACATAGGAAAGGGCTCCAGAGAAGACTCAAGCACCTGATTTCCACAATCCTCAGCTCTGAGGCCAGTTACTAATTTGCTTCACTGTCTCTAGGAAAAATACTTCTCCCCATGACACACTTCCAGAAATGAAATTTTGAATTTTACTCATAGGATGATATGAGGATAAACTTATACGTTGCAGACATATGGAGAGTACCATACACTTGCTAAGCATACTAGGAGGAATAAAATTAGGAATACAGTGCCTACGTACGGTGCCTACGAAGCCACGAACGATTACTAACAAATTGCCGCCTAAATACAACTAGTACAGTGTTTAGATCAGTGTTCTCATTTTTGCAGATGATACAAAACTGAGAGAAGTGCATGATATACCACTATTTTGCTGCAGGAGGACATGAACAAGCTGGAGAAATGGGATGACAAGAATCTCATAAAATTCAGCATAGGAGATGTTCCTGGAGTACCTGGTGTACTGGGATCTCCCGTAGAAGAAAGATAAGAAAGATATAGAGCTGCAGGAGAGAGTCCAGCAAAGAACAATGAAAATGATTAAGGGCTCTGACATACGGGAAGAGACTGAGTAATTTGGGGCTTTTCAGCCTGGAGAGATGAAGACTCGAGCAGATGTTATCCTTGTGTACAAATACCTAGCTGTGAGGAATAAGGAAGATGGAGCCAGACTCTGCTCAGTGGTGCCAAGTGACTAGACAAGAGGTAATGGGAAAAAACTAAATAACGGAAAGTTAATTTAAACCCAAGAAAGCACCATTTACTGTGAGAGTAGTCAACCACTTGAACAGATTTTCTAGGGAAGTTGTGAAGGGGTACAGAGAATAACATTTCTTTCAGTTATTGAAAAATAAGTGTGAGATAAAAAATATCAGCGCAACAGACATCACAGACATTTCATAGTCTTCCTTGAATCTTCCAGAAGTCTTTAGAAATTTTATATATAAACACTTATACTTTTAATCAAATAGGCTAAAGCATTCCCAATGTTTCCTCTAGACTTTCTTAAGCAGAAAGGAAGCTAAGCCAGATTTTATATGTGTGCTAGGCTAGTATGATTGTACCTAACTTAATCCTTGGCAAATATTTGCACAAAATTTTCTGCGGCACAAGAAAATCAATGAATAACATAGAGACCTACCTCCTCTTGAAAAAATTCTCCTCATTTATCTTGTTTGATTTTGGTTTGCAGCAACAAGGACGCTTAACCCTGTAGTTGTAGTCACATGAAGGAATCAGTAAGTGTTTTGCTCTGCCAGTTAATATATTTTATTGCATGACACTATTAAGTAGCAAATGCTGCAAGTTAGAATGTGACTCAGTTTATCATTTCCCTTACTGCTTTCTTTAAGTTTCCTGATTTGCAGATGTTAGTGATTTCACATATACTGATCACGCAATGAACTTCCTTCCTGTTATGTCAGAAGAACTAAGCATTAATAGTCACAATATGTAAACTCATTATATAAAAATACATAAAGTCTCAGTAGAATCATAGTATATGAATACGCTCATAGAAGTAACTCTTCTGCAAATAAACACATTTTCTTAAATACTATGTTCTGGAAATAACAGCAGTGTTCTGTCACTAGTCTGTTTTTAAAGTGTTTGCAACGTGGTCACTCATTTCTATCACAACCTTACTGTCTGTATGTGTTGATTATGGCCTCTGCATCCGCCCTCCTTTAAAGAAGATCAATCCTTCACATGTATATACAAACAGCCCAGAAAGTTCTGTCTTGTATATTTGTAGGCAAAGAGATGGCAAGAAAAATGTTAGATCCAAATTGCAGAACTTCCTCACTGCCCAATTATGGGTTGTTTTTGCTTGATTCCTCTTAGGCTACAATATCGTGAGTTAGGTGCAAAAGTGCCTGACTGCAGAAATTAAAACAAAATATCCAAAGCATTTTCTGAGTAATGTAATGTCAAGTTTGCAAAAGACATTGCAGTCATATAAATATAGGAGTATTTATATATTATTTGCTTTAACTTCCAGCATCTTTAGATGTAGCTCTGGGTCATGTGGAGTGTTAGCCACTTCCCCATTTGTTTTTTCATGATATCTGATATGCAGTTATGTAATCTTTATGTAGTAGATTCTTTTTCCTTCTTGCTGTTCTCAGCTGCTCTCAGATGCAAGAGTGATTTGAGTTAACCCCTACCTTGCACTCCCAAAACAGGCACAATAGCAGGAAGGTGAAGAATTCCCTAGGCTTTTTAGGAGTGAGAACTAAGGACCATTTGGGAAAGTGAAAGGGAAATAGATTGGTGGAGTTACACCCTTCCATCTCTGATTGTTGCTCACCAGGGGTCAGAGGAGTCCCACGCTTCTTACTATCAGGCAGAAAGAGAAGATCTAGTACATGAGGGGGAATGGAAGTGGGTCTCTTCTTGGGGAGGTAATAAAGTTCCCTCCTGTCTCCAACCACCTTTTCAGGTGTCCCTTCAGAATAGGTATAAGGCCCTGGGTCTAGAGGGTCAGGCAGATGAGACTGGAGAAAATAATTTTTCTGCAGTCTCCCAGTTACACTTTGTCTGTTAGACAGATCGCAACCTCTGGTATTAAAAAGAAAATAAGGGTAATCATAGTAGGTGACTCCCTTCTGAGGGAAACAGAAGGCCCTGTATGTCAACTGGACCCGTCCTACAGAGAAGTCTGCTGCCTCCTGGGGCCCGGGTATGGGACATCACCAGGAGGCTACCCAAGTTAGTTCAGCTCTCTGATTATTACCCACTGCTGGTTACCCAGGCTTGCAGTGATGAGGTTAATAAGAAGGGCACCAGGGTAATTAAAAAGGAATTCATGGCTCTGGGTCAATTGGTTGATGGGGCAGGAGCAAAGATAGTGTTTTGCTCAATTCCTTCAGTGGCAGGGATGAATACTGAAAGGAACAGGAGATCCCACATTATCGATAAAGGACTCAAAGGCTGGGTGCCATCAGTGGAATTTTGGGTTCTTTGATATTGGGGTAACTTTTACTGCACCTGGCCTGCTAGAGCCAGATGGTCTCCACCTATCTAAAACCAGCAAAAGGATTGTAGCCCATGGGTTGACAAGGTTAATTGAAAAGGCTTTAAACTAGGTTTGAAGGGGGAAGGGAATGAAACCAGGCTCTCCAGAGAGGAGGCTGAGGGTGGTGAGCAAGAGTCAGGGGTGTAGTCATCAGTTCAGCTGAAGTGCATGTACATTAATGCACACAGTATGGGTAACAAACAGGAGGAGCTGGAAGCCTTGGTACATATAGTCACCATGATGGAAATGTGGTGGGATGACTTATGTGTCTGGAGTGCTGCAATGGATGGCTACGAGCTCTTCAGGAGGGACAGGTGAGGGAGAAGGGGTGGCCCTGTATATTAGGGAGGATCTTGACACCATAGAACTTGAGATTAATGGCAATTTGGTTGAGTGCCTATGGGTAAGAATCAGAGGGAAGGTCAGCAAGAATGACCACTCAATCAGGATGAAGAAGCAGATGTACTATTCTATAGGCTGCTGGAGGATGCCTCAAAATGGCCATCCATTGTTCTTGTAGGAGACTTTAACCTGCCAGATATCTGCTGGGAGCTCAACACAGCAGAGAGCAGGCAGTTCATAAGGTTCTTAGAGTGTATGGAGGATAACTTCTTGTCACAGCTGGTGAGTGAGCTTACCAGGGGTGAGGCTCTGCTTAACCTACTGTTTACAAACAGAGAAGGGCTGGTGGGAGATGTGGTGGTTGGAGGCTGTCTGGGGTGCAGTGACCATGAAAAGATAGCATTTTCAATAAACAGTGAGACAAGGAGGATCAGCAAAAAAACTTTCACACTGGACTTCCAGAGGGTGGGCTTCGGCTTGTTCAAGGGACTAACCGTGTGAAACAGCCCTTAAAAAAAAAAAAAGGAGTCCAAGAAGGAAGGACATATTTCAAGAAAGAAATCTTGAAGGCACAGGAGCAGGCTGTCTCCATGTGCCAAAAGATAAATAAATGGGGAAGATGACTGGCCTGGATGGGCAAAGAGCTTTTGAAGGAACTAAGGGAAAAAAAGAGGGTGTATCATCTTTGGAAAGAGGGGGAGGTAACTCAGGAAATGTTTAAGGATATTGCTAGGCTGTGAAGGAAAAAAATTGGAGAGGCAAAACCCCAGTTAAAACTTAAACTAGCCATTTCTGTGAAGGATAATAAAAAATATTTTTATAAATATATTAATGTCAAAAAGGGGGGCAAGGACAACATCCAGTCTTTTTTGGATGTGAAGGGGAATATGGCAACTAAAGATGAGGAAATGGCAGAGGTACTTAACACCACCTTCTTCTTAATTTTCAACAGTAAGACAGATTTTCTTCAAGACAACTGGCCTCTTGAGCTGGAAGGTGGGGTCAGGGAGCAATTCAGCTCCCCTGTGATCCAGGAAGAAGCAGTCAGAGACCTGCTGAGCCACTTGGATCCTCACAACTGTATGGGACCAGAGGGAATCCATGCTAGGGTGATGGGAGTGCTGGCAGGTGAACTCACAAAGCCTCTGTCCATCATTTATCATCAGTCCTGGCTCACTGGAGAGGTCACAGATGACTGAAAGCTGGCCAATGTGACTTACATCCACAAGAAGGGCTGGAAGGAGGTTCCTTGAATTTACAGGCCTGTCAGCCTGACCTCAGTACCAGGCAAGATTATGGAACAGATTATCTTGAGTGAAATCATGCAGCTCCTACAGGATTGTCAAGGGATCAGACCCAGCCAGCATGGATTTAAGAGGGGCAGGTCCTGCCTGATGAACATGATCTCTTTTTATGACCAGGTAACCCACCTGGTGGATGTGAGGAAGGCTGTGGATGTAGTGTAACTAGACTTCAGCAGAGCCTTTGACATCATCTCCAATAGCGATCTCCTGGAGAAGCACTCAGCCAATGGCTTGAACAGGTGAACGCTGTGCTGGGTTAAGAACTGGCTGGGTGGCCAGGCCCAGGTGGTGAATGATGTCACATCCAGCTGTCAGCCAGTAACTAGCAGTGTCCCCCAGAGACCAGTGTTGAGCCTAGTCCTGTTTATTATCTTTACTGATGGTCTGGATGGGGGGATCGAGTCCACGATTATTAATAAGTTTGCAGATGACACCAAGCTGGGAGCAAGTGTTGGTTTGTTAGAGGGTAGGAGGGCTCTGCAGAGCAACCTTTCCAGGCTGAATAGATGCACAGAATCCAACAACATGAGATTTAACAAGTCCAAGTGTCACTTTGGCCACAACAACCCCATTCCAAACTACAGGCTGGGGATAGAGTGGCTGGAGAGCAGCCAGGCAGAAAGAGACCTGGGGTACTGGTCAACAGCTGGCTGAACACAAGCCAGCAGTGTGCCCAGGTGGCCAAGAAGGCCAATGGCATCGTGGCCTGTGTCAGCAATAGTGTGGCCAGCAGGACCAGGGAAGTGATTCTTCCCCTGTACTCGTCACTTGTTAGGTCGTACCTTGACTACTGTGCTCTGGGCCTCTCAGTTTAAGAAAGATGTCAAGATGCTCGAACATGTCCAGAAAAGGTCAACAAGGCTGGTGAGGGGTCTGGAGCACAAGTCCTATGAGGAGCGGCTGAGGGAGCTGAGGTTGTTTAACCTGGAGAAGAGGAGGCTCAGGGGAGAACTTAGGGCTCTCTGCAACTACATGAAAGTACCTGTAGTCTTCTTCCAGGCAACTACAGGGCAAAGGACATAGCTTCAAGCTGCACCAGAGTCAGTTCAGGTTGGACATCATAAAGAATTTCTTTAACTGAAAGGGTTGTCAAGCATTGGAAGGGGCTGCCCAGGAAAGTAGTGGAATCACCTCCCTCAGAAGTGTTCAAGAAATGACTGGATGTGGCAGTTGGTACCATGGTTTAGTTGACAAGGTGATGTTTGCTCAAGGTTGGACTTGATGATCTTGGAGGTCTTTTTCAACCTTAATCATTCTGTGTTTCTTAATCATTCTGATTTTGAATTCTAGGCTGAACTGATCTATCATGCCTCTGTCTGCACTGAGACCAACTCTTTCTTTCTCCTCAGAGTTTGGCTGCCTATGCTTTCTCACTGGGTTGTGCGGATGGGCCCTGATGAGGGAGGTCATAGCCCTGCTGGACCAGTGGCTACCCTCAGATCCTGGCTCTGACCCTCCTGGGTGCCAACTTCCTTTGAGACTTATTTAATCTTTTGTGGTCCTCTTTAATAGATCTTACCTTCTTCTGTATAGAGTCATCTCAAGAGGACGTGAACTGCCTGCTGTTTGTGAAGAGCCAGCAATTATTTGCATTCTGTTTAATGTGCCGTTCTGTGGTTTATTCTAGTTCAATGTTGTCAATGTGAGTGTTCAAGACTCCCATGAGAATAGTTTTGGGGGGACAGACACCTCTCCAGTTCTCCAATACAGCCTCTTTGAACATCAGAGTTCCTGATCCACCAGCATAGAGTGGTCTGCTGGGATATCTTGCCGGTGGTGCTCCATGCTGCTGCTGTAGATACTGCTATCCAATTAATTAATGCCTTTTCATGAGTGAAAGACACAACATTTTCTCTACATGGTCTGAAAAATCTGTTAATAGTAGTGTTTCAGTGTAACAAACCTTTGCAAGATTTGGAGGAAGTTGGAGAAAAATGCCAGGGTAACAAAACATTCAGAGATGTTACTAATAGCAGTAGGTAGAACAATTGTGTTCATATCCTTCAAGAAGTTGCCTAATGTGTGAAGTTGTTTTATAAGAAACAAAGGCTACTGTAGAAGATGGAGTTCTAGGAAATGTACATCAGAATTTTTCAAAACACTGTTTCTGAAAACCTATTTAAAAAAAAAATAATTTCTTTTTTAAGTTTTTCCTCTTCCAGATAATGTAAATTCAAGTGAGCAGTGAATGATTTCAGTGTTCGTTTTGGACTATTCCTTCAGGTTGTCTGCGTCCTCTGGGTGGTAGCCCTTATCCTGAGCAAATCAGCTGGTCACCCTGATTTGGTGTTATCTGCAAACATGTTGGCAGTGCACTCCATCACCTCCTCCACATCACTTCCTCATTGATAAATACACTAAACTGGATAGGCCCCAGGACAGACACCCCTGATAACCCTCTTTTTACAAATATTTATTTACCCTTGGTAAATTTATACTGACTATTCCCAGAGACCATCTATTCTTTAATATGCCAGAAATGTGCTTCAAGAGGACTCAAGCCATGAATTTTACAGGTTGATAGTCATGCAGTTCTCTGGGTTAAACTTCTGGCTCTTTTTTTGAACACCTTTCCTGAATCAGTTAAGTATGTTATCCCTTTCCAAGAGAAAACAGAAAACAAATGAGGAGTTTATTAGGTTCTATTTAACAAGACCGTAATTCCATCTCCTGAGTTTCTCGATACGGTCTTTATTATACTTTACCATGCCCTTTGTCTAAGCTTAAGACAATATCTGCCAGGGAAAGGTGAGAATCTTCCTGGAATGGAAAGAAACTCCTCCTCCAGGTTATTATACACTTTGAAACAAGAGGCTTTTGGTCAAAAATGTAGAAGAAAGAAGCAAAAATTATTTACTAAAATATATAGAGAGAATTTAAAAATGGGATAAGCAGTAACTCAACAGTAGCAAGAAATACCATCTCAACAAACCCTACATCCCTGCCTCTCTGTATATTTTTCCTCAGTGTGGTCTCAGCTGTAGGGGAAACAGGCAGATCCTGCGGGCTCACCGCACACACAGAGCTTCCCCCGGTTTGCTGCTGAGATGGGTGAGAGTCACTTGCCTGACACAGGAACCGTGGGAGATGGGGAGGGACAGACTGCTCGGGCTAGCTCTGAGCGAGGACCCTTGCAGGCAGGGCTTTCTGTATCTGTGGTTGCTGTAGAGTCCACCTGGACATGGGAGCTGGGCCAGGTAAGGCAGAGGCAGCAGCAGAGGCGATTTGGTCATGGGGCAGCAGTCGGGACATCTCCACTGTGTGCTGAGGCAAGAGGGAGAGAACGGGAGGAAACAGCACAAACAAGGCAGCACCGGGGCCCTCTCCCAGAGGTTGCTCCTGAAAACCAGAGAGCTGGGCTGCTCACCCAGTGAGTTTTTCATTGTCCAGGGTGACGGGATAGAAAAGGCGGGCATACTTCACCCCCAGCTCTTGTCTTTACTGCTGTTGGCCGCCCTGTCTTCTGCAGAGCAATCCTCGAGCAGGGAATCTCCCTGCCAACTGACCATCACAGGCCATTAGCTCTCAGGCTGAAAAATATGAAGTCTTGTACCCCATACCCTGCTGAAGAATTCTGTTCTCAGCTTAGTGGGTTATCTTTTCCCTTCCTCAGTTTGCCAGCATCATGGTAGTAATGAGAAAATTTCTCCAAAAGGAATCTAACCCATAACAACCTTCTTTACAGAGAGGCAATTAATGGTTTTTTCATAGCTCATGGCTATTTTTTGGTGGACTGGAGCCAAACTAGGCCACATTCTGGCAATTTTGCCCAAGAGGAATGATACTGTGAAAGGTTATACAAACTAGTGCAGTCTGTTACAACCTCACAACTCTCTTAAGAAGTTGTTGCGAGCATTTCAACTCTGACCACTGCTGCGTGCTGAGAGAAATACAAAGATGTTTTACAAGAGTGTCCAGCATGAATTCAGCCTGGTAAGAAATTTATTTTGTTGTTCTGATCTGCTAGATAAAGCTTCACAGGTGAGTCCTTGACCAAAAGGTAATAATTAACTGTGTCAAAGCCAGTAGGTGTGCCAAAAGCTGTTTGCATTCAGCTACAGTGTAAGCTGCAGAGAGTGCAGTCAGTTCCTAGCTGCACTGGTAATTGGAAGGCTCCCCAGCTCTGGAACATGTCCAGGAACAATTGTTCCCAGCATTAGTTTGGCCAGGATTTGCAAGTAATGTCCTGAACTACTCTTGAACATAGTCCAGAGGTTAGCTTGGGCCACAACTAATTTCTAAAGGTAGTTTGTTTGTGTCCACCTTATTTAGACATTTAGTAAATGTGTCTGGACTCTTACGCGAGAACTGGTCTCTGTGCAAGAAAGTAGTCCTCAGAGCATTAAACCTAAGAATCAAATGTCTCATATCATTATAATGCAGTCTAATAATCAAATAGCAAGTTTCAAATGTCTAATATAAAAATCTAGACCTTTGATTCACAAAGCAATTATACATCAAAGCATTAAAATGGTTGTCAATGATTTCTCACCCAATTATGAAAAACGTTATAATACCCTGTTGTGGGCAGTATTCTAAAATGATTGACTGTCAGATGCTTCCAGGCCAGCTGTGTCAGTTAAATTAGTAGTAGTATCACTTGTTTATGCATTTATAGGTTACTTTACCAGGTCTATCATGTCTTCATCTCAGTATCAGAATGTTTAACTTTGGGATTAATAAATCAGACAGGTTTCAGTATTATTTACCACCAAAAACAGCAGACCCTCCTTCGCCATTCCCCACTGATAATTTTGCAAATAAGGCATTGTTCGAATTGTTTTACCCCGTTCCAGGAAGAGCATTCTGGTACACCCAATATCTGAATTTCAGAAACCAGAAGAAACTTCAAGATATATGTTATCAAAACTAGTGAGGCTACTCAGAGGATAAATTTCTTTTTCTTGTGAATGAAAGTGCTCAAAGACTAATTCATTTAGGAGAGCATTGCAGAGCATTTTCTCTTTGCATCTTAGCAGTCATGGTGAGTGCCCAGCATTACATCTTCAGATAGGAATAAGTAGATTGTTCAACAATCAACCATCCAGACTGGGGAGTCAGACAATAAAGACTTTTTTGGTATAGCTCCAGATCAAGGCTGAGCCTTATAGGGAATTATACTTTAACTGAAGATGGGAGTTTTGTCTGTGCTCTGGTTTTACCTGCTCAGATTCTGAGTTCTTTGCTGGAATATGCTTCTTTCTCAAAGAAAGAAATCCATAAATCAAATATACCAGTAAAATAATTTGTTGCTGTGTTTCTGATCTCAGTCAAGGGTATCAGGAGACGACCCTGGAAGTGAGAATATTTGCATCTTGTCTTCTGTTGTGACCTCATGATCTCTGCTGACTACTTAGCTCTTACAAGGGCTTATGTTGCCTACCCTATTCTTCATAGGGAATGCAGAAATTAGACTTTCAGCAGGTGCTGATAGTATGCTATTCCAACACAAATGTTAACTCATATTCTTTGCTTCTACAAAAGCAGTGATATGGATGCTGATTACCACATGTGAAGGCACTACTGTCATAAAGACATGGCTATAACTTCTCCAATATCTTCCCACATAGCTGAATTTTGTGCCCCATTCATAATGCAAATAGATTAAATACTAGAGATTTTTGCATCTTTTAAAAGAAAAACTTTCTCAATCCTTAGAAAATTAACAGAGTGAAGGAGACTGTACAAAACGAGAAGGCATTTCTCTAGAAGCTGAAGCCTTGTCCAAAGAAGGAAAACAGGAAAGCATGTGACTTCTGACAGGATAAACATGAGAGCAGAGTAAGGCTAAAAATGTTTTTTATGGGACAATCTGTAAAAGGAATAAAAGAAATATAATAATAAATCATTCCTCCAATAATGAAGCTTGCCAGAAACTGTCCAGTTGTGTTTTGAATATATCAAAAGATGCAGACTTCACAGCCTCTTCAGACACTCATTCCAGAGACAATCCAACTCGCAACTGTAAATCATGTTTTTTCCTTATATCAAATTAGACTTTTTCTTTCTGCAACCTTTAATAGTTCCCTCTCATCTTCACACTGTGCAACTCCCAGACAAACCTATTCTGTCTTCTCTACATGCAGTGGAACCCCTTGGTTCCAGTTCTCAAAACTGAAAAGTCCCAGCTCCTTCAGACATCCGTAATCACCCTGGTTCCTGGTGCTGAACTTACATAGCTTGTCAATGTCTTTCACGTTCTAGGAGCCTGAAATCTGATACTAAATGCTGATCCTTGAGGAACATCACCCATGATCAGTCACTGCACTCAACAACCGCATGTTCTGTTTTCCCAATACCATGCTCTAACCCTGTGTCTCTGAAAACCTCATGTTTGGCTGAATAGTAAAGCCCTCAATTTGAACAAAAGAAAACAGAGATTAACTGTGTAATACGCTCAATATAACAAATTATAGCAGTAAAAAAAGCAAGTAAGAACATAAAGGGCTAAATATCTACAGAAGTAAGTGGCTGACCTCTGAAGAGGTAAGTAACACACTTAAGCTCTAGAAATACTTAGGGGTTTAGACGTACGTCTGCCTTTTGAAATTTCCATTGACTACAGACATTACAGAAACCCGGTGTTTCAGCCTGTTCTTATCTCATTTTTCTAGTTGCCTATATGTACTTTAAAAGCTCCAAGGAAACTTTGAGTATGAATTGGGCCATTTTTGAGAAGAAAGAATGATTACATTCAGGCACCAGATTTTTTTGTTTTAAATCGTATTCATCTCAATAAATTAATTCTTAATCTTTTTTAATATAAGACAAAGCAATTATTTTTATTTAGAAATTAAAAAGTAACTAAAGCTTCTTGGCTGAAATATTTCTATCATATTCACAAAATGGAAGAAATCTAATAAGTACTACTTAAACAATTAAAAGTAGCCAAAATTAAAAGCAAATACAATGGAATTTAAAAACATTGCATGAGAGGTGTCATTCTCAAATGGCTGCATCACTGTGTTCTAGAAGAAAAAAAAGTGAAGAGAGCAAATGTATTTTTCCAGACGTTCCATGGGAATATGCAGTTGTCTAAGAAAAGCATTTTCAGACTCCTCCGTTTTTCTTGGTTATCTCACTATGTCAGCAACCAATATTATCTCTTCATTTTCCGATGTTATTGACTGAATTTTGCTTTCCATCAGCTGAAAGGAAAATAAAAGCTTCTATCAATTTTAAACATAAGGTTGGGTTAGCATCTACTTATGTACAATTCTGAGGGTATTTCAGCTGTTTTTGTGCATTTCAATAAAATATTTCACTTCTTTGTTTCTTAACCAAAAAATTCTCCTTAGCTGGACATAACAGTGAAATTTCACCAACTTTGCAACATTGACACATGATTTTTTGCTGGCCTGGGAGTGGACAGGGAAACCATGCTTTTCTATAATACACCATGCAGGTTGTTAAATGCAAAACACATTTGCTCTCTGTAACAGATTGACTTCCCTTAACAAAGTTGCCTGCTAATTTTCTCTTGTAATTCTTAAGAATATGGCAAAGAAAAGAGTTACCCTCTGTAATAAGTTCCTTATCATTCAAAAATTCATCCAATAGAGTTTTTAATGTATTTCACACATTTAATAAAATAGAAAGAGAACATACCTCTGGATTTGTATCTGGCAGATCGAAAAAAGCATTTTTTGGCCTTGGGATTTGTGCAAATGTTGCTTTCCAACAGCCAGTCCTGAAAATCAAAAGGTATTGAATAGGAAAAAATAGAAAATAACTGTAATGTGACAAACAACTGCACCTTTGAAACAGTTCTTATTTTCCTCTTCTGTCTTAGAAATGAACTGAATTTCAGCACAGAATAAACATATATCTCAAAAACATTGATAGTTTGGACAGTAATACTCATTTTTTGGTTAAAGATTTACTAGTAGTTACTTAATTCTTTGAAAGAAAAGGGAATGTATCCTCCTATTAGAGTTACTACAAACAGTGAAAAGTGCGTATAAAAATTTTAACAAGTAGGGAGAGCAGTGTCTTCTCTGAATTACTGTATATTTGTATAAAAATTCCATCATACAGCAGAATATATATATTTTTTTCACTTAAGTGATTTCTCTCAGGAGGCAGTCTGGTTAGCTTATATGCTTCCAGACACATTCAGTGTACTATGACAATTCTAGTCAACAGTGCAAAGTCTTTTCCTGGTAAGTGCAATCAACATGTGTGTTTGCAACAAATTAATTAGTTCAAGAAATCAAAAATGTATGATGTAGACAGTCTACACTGCAAATATTCAGAGCAGCTGTAATGTTAATATAAGCAATTACATACAATTTCTCTACTTGCCACGTTGACAAAATATGCTCTGGGAAAAGTTGTGTGGATCAGCTGGGGAGAGACTTTGGGCATCGCCATTACAACAATTTCCTCAGGATGGATTGATTTCTATTACAGTGGGAGTGAAAACTAGTTTACCTACACTACAGAGACATTTCTACTTTATTTGTTTAAGAACATCAGATGATCCATGCACCCATACAAAATAAAATAAATGCATAAATTGAGTCTACCTTTTGCAGAACAAAATTGCAATGAGTGCCACTAAGAATGTTGCAAATGCTATCACAAGTAAAATCCATACTGAAGAGGAAATAATTTCCTCATTTCCTGAAAGAGAAACAGTAATTTATTATTATTATTATTATTAAGGAATAGATCATAGAATCACTGAATCATAGAATAATTTGGGCTGGAAGTGGCCTTTAGAGATCATCTGCCTGCCACGGGTAGGGACACCTTTCTCTAGACTAAATTACTTAGAACCCCATCCTGGCCTTGAACACTTCCACTTCAGCGGGCAACCTGTTCCAGTGTCTCATCACACTCATAGTGAAGAAATTCTTCCTAATATCTAGATTAAATCTACCCTCTTTCAGTTTGAAGCCATTCCCCCTTGAACTATTACTACATGTCCTTGCACAAAGTCCCTTCCCAGTTCTCTTGTAGGCCCTTTGGCAAGTTTGGAAGTCTGCAAAGAAGGTCTCCCTGGAGCCTTCTGTTGAACAACACAAACTCTCTCAGTCTGTGAAAGGTGCTCCAGCACTCTAATCCTTCTTGTGGCCCTCTTTGGATTCACTCCAACAAGTTCACATACTTCTTATGCTGGGGCCCCTAGAACTGGATGCAGCACTCCAGGTGTGGGGTCTTACCAGAGTGGAGTGGAGCGACAGAAACACTTCTCTCTTCCTGCTGCCCACACTGCTTTTGATGCAGCCCAGGACACAACTGGCTTTCTGGGCTGCGAGAGCACAGTGCCAGCTCGTGTTCAGTTTTTGAACCACCAGCACCCCCAAGTCCTTCTCAGAAGGGTTGCTGTCAATTCTTTATTCCCCAATATGTATTGATACCAGAAGTTGCCCCAGCCCAGCTGAAGCACCTTTCCCTTGGTCTTGAACTTTGTATTAACCAGTAACGTCAAACATTTACTGGGGTTACTGACTTGTGAATGTCAGTTTGAAAGGTTTTGCTTGGTATAAAAATTATCTCTGTAATTTAACACATTAGCAGAAATGCCTGCTGGCAGGGATTAACACTGAGCCTGTTTGTCCATCCCCTGCAGTAAGCAGGTATGCACTTCAGCTGCGAATGTCTAACATTTTTGTATTATTTCCTATGTTAGAATGTTAAAAGATCTACTAAGTCTCTTCCTACTCTTCTCTGTAGTGCAGATGTAGCAAAACTTTAGCCAATCCTTTCTACACCTGTGTGTCCGTAGGTGCACAGCAATGTGTGAGGTAGAAAAGATATCATTGTGAGAAGAGTAGCCCATTTGTTCTTACCAAACTCAACAGGTGCACTCCATTCCCCCCAGGCTGGGTTCACGAGGCAAGTAGTGCCAGCTGTTCTCATTTTCAAGAGATACCTCTTTCTTGTATTGGATCTTGGAAATGTGTGACTATTTCCCCCTTCCTAAAGACAAAGCGAAACTGAGTTGCTTTTCTTGTTCCAGGCCTAGATGTTGACAATATGCATGTGCCATTTACCACTGAAACTTTTAAGAGATTACAAGAGCATTGCTTGCTAAAGTAGACTGCTGTTCCAGAGACAAAAATTAAATGTATTCATGTTTATTATATATGTATGCAAATATGTATCTCAAAAACAATCTGACACTCACTAAACTTTTTAAGTTTAGAACTTTTTCATCTTTTTCGCTGTGAAAGTATATCCTGTGATTTCTTATGATATAATTTGATTTATTGATAATTTCCCTCAGCACACAGACAGAGGAAGAAAAACATCTTGAACAGTCCCATTTCAATACTGCTGGAATTGAGTTATTTGAGGAATAAACTGCGTGCACTTCACCTGCCTCAGCCTTTGCATTATGATTTCTCAGGAAAAGCATAAAGCTTTCCTGTCAAACCTGTAAAATAAATAGAAGGCTACTTAGTGTTACTAGGATTTTCTGAAACACTCTTACTCTTGGAGACTTTCAACACAGAGGTGGGAAGTTCAAGCTGCACTGATTAGAAGTGATACAGCATACCTGGAGGACAGCCTCTATTCCAAAGGGCATTTGTGGTCTATTTTTTTCATATATAAAATTAAATTCCTAGGAGCTGTTTTCTCTTTGCTCTGATGTCAGCTTCAAATTCTGTTTCAAATATTTGAGCGGGAGTGTAGGTAATATAACATAAAATAGAAGGCGTTTCAAAATACATACAGAAAAGTCATACAGTTCTGCCCTTGAATGTATAATAAATGACATATATCATGATGATTTAGCAGTTTGGCACACTCATGAAATCTATAAATAAGAATCCCATAAAACATAGGACACTGAACAGATACTGATTTAAAGGTTTTTGCATAATGTTTACTTTTTGTAGTTGACTACAAAATTAACATGTATTGCTGATTAACAGAATGAACAGACTCACTTGTATAGAAGTATATTTGGGCTTTCCTTCAGGATTATCCTGTGAATTTAGGAAAAAAGAAAAAAACCTTATCAGTGCTTATTTGGGGTTTTGAAAATAAGTAATTTTTATCTACTGTCCCATTTTTCTGCTATCTACTTGGCAGTTTATTCAGAAGAACTAGTAATTTATCTAATTACTTAATTTAACATCTAATATCTAGTTAATGTACAATGCCAATTTTAAATAGTAACTAATTCTGCTATGTAAAAAAACCATGTTTTCCTTGCCATTGCAGTTGAGATACAAATTTTATTTCAGATTGGTGGTTAAATTGAAACACAAGCAAATCAGACCTGAATGCAAACTGGAACATTATTCTTATACACACCAGGAAAAAAAAAAGGAGATAAAAATCTGTGAAATAAACTTTTTGGTTTACCTCTGATTTTGGTGCTTCTATATGCAATTGCAAATACTATGTAAATATTGTTTTCTTTTAGATGAAAATACTTGGGAACAGTCATGGATTCATAGATGTTTTAGGCTGTCCTCCAACTAACTTTTTGATAGGTAGAATAAAATTTTCTAATCTTTCTTGAATAGCCACAATAATAAACATGTAATTTAGTGATCACACACAGCTAAAGACTGCAGACTACATTATCTCCATTAAAATACCAGAGTTATGTATTTTTGTAATTATTTTGCAATATTCAATTTTAAAACAAAATTAAATTTATCCAGACTTGTTTTATCAAATAATTACACGGATGCTCCTGTGGCATCTGAAAATAAGGCTGTTTAACCTGGAGAAGAGAAGGCTCCAGAGAGACCTTACAGCACCTTTCCAGTACCCAAAGTGTCCTACAGTAAGGCTGGAGAGGGACTTTTCACAAAGATAGGTAGTGATAGCATGGTGAGGATTTGCCTTAAGATGAAGGAGTGTGGGTTTAGATTAGATATTAGGAAGAAATTCTTTACTATGAGGGTGGTGAGACACAGGACCAAGTTTCCCAGAGAATTTGTGGCTGCATCATCTCTGGAAGTGTTCAAGACCAAGCTGAATGGAGCTCTGAGCAACCTGGCCTAGTGGTAGGTGACCCTGCACATGGCGGGGGAGTTGGAATTCGTTCCCCAAGGTCCCTTCCAACCCAAACCATTCTAAGATTCTATGAGGCAAGCTGCTTCCATGACTGCTTCTTGCACCTGCAAACAAGCCAGCACAGGGATCAGTTTAGGTACAACAAAATGAGGTTCCAGAAGGATAGTTGGTCTTTTACAAACTTTAGAAAAGAGGTAACACAATGGAAAAATTAAGGATAAAATGTGTATGATAGTTAAAAGGGACTCCTTCCTGCAAGGAATGATGCCACCAGTCTTCTGACTTGACCTGATGGAGGTCTATTGCTGGCCAGGAGCTAGGATCCAGGATACTGCAGGAGAACAGCTAGACTTGTCTGGCCATTAAACCCCTTACTGCTCTCCTGTGTGGGCACCAATGATAGTTCCATGGGTACCTTGGAAGATTTCAAGGGTGATTGCAGAGCACAGGGGGCATGGTGAAGAGCAGATGGTGTCTCCTCAGTCCGTCCAGTGAAATGGAAAGGCTCGAATAGAATTGCAGTCATCCAGCAGGTCAACACCTGGCAGAGTAACTGGTGTTGCATGCAGGACAACCTTTTTGAGAAACAGGGGCTACTGAGCAGACATGGATACGTCTCACCAAGGTAGGTGATATTGTCCTTGCAAACAGGCTTGGTAACCTGATCCTTTGGATGAATGATAAATCAGTAAGAGACCTTGACAATAGGCATCAGAGGACAGACCAGCGCAGGTGTTATGGAAGTAGATGGTTGCTCCAGATCTCCCGATCAAGAAAAGTAAGCAGATGAGATCCTCTTCAGGCAGCTTAAGAAAACCCACAACCACAGGTTTTGAGACTCAAGGGTAAGTGCCCTGAAGGGCAAAGTTACTGGTTGATCTACAAGGACAAGCTCCTCAGAGCACAGGAATCATAGAATCATGGAATTGTTTATCTTGGAAAAGACCTCTAAGATAATTGAGTACAACTATTAACCCAGCACTGCCATGTTCACCACTAAACCAGGTGTGCAAGACCACATTTTATGGTTAAATGTGTAAGAATGGTGAGGAGGTAGGTGTTAGAAGTCAGTACAGCAACAAACCAGAAATTGCTTATAATGAAACCCTTTATGCCTTGTTAAGATCCCAATTCTACCTTGCAATATATTGTTACTTATGTTGCCTTTGTTTGGATTTTCCTAAAAAATGGTATGTATTATGCACTCTATCCTAATCAGACAGGTACTTTTCATATGACAGCTTGCAAGGTTATTCATGTAGACATTACAAGTGGTGCTCATGCACTACCTTATAAAATCCCACCCACTGTCCTTCCTCCATGAGCTATTTCTCCACAGAGCCAGGCATCTGCCTTCCTGCTCCTTATCTCACTCAGGAAACCACTGAGGAATCCCTGATGGGATGCTAAGGTAATAAAAGTCTTCTGTGTTCTTTGCCCTGGTGTATGCTCAAGTCCAGGTGGACATTGCAATTAGCAGATGCCAGTTCAATCCTGCCACCTGGACCAAACACACAGGCCGCGTGTTTTTTTGAACACTTCCAGGGATGGTGATTACATCAGTTCCCTAAACAACTTGTTTAAATACATGACCACCCTTTCAGTGAAGACATTTTTCCTAATGTCCAATCTAAACCCCCTCCAGTGCAACTTGAAGGCCATTTCCTCTTGTTCCTTGGGAGAAGAGACTGACCTGCATCTTGCTACAACCTCTTTTCAGGCAGATGTAGAGAATATTAAGGTCTTCTCCTGAACATCCTTTTCTCCAAGCTAAACAACCCCAGTCCCTCATGCTCTCCTCATAAGACTTGTGATCAAGACCCCTCACCAGGTTCATTGCCTGTTTCTGGACACACATGAATGGTCCACTTTGGTGTGCAGAAAATCAAGCAAGTGCGCCATGTGAGCATGGCAGGACATGAATCTTAAGTCATGGAAAAATGTGATTGAAATTGGATTACTCGTGGTGACTTTCTCCTTTTTTGTCTCTGTTTGTTTGCTCCCAATGCAGGAAACTTCAATTGTGAAAAATAAAGTTCAAAGGCTGACCGTAATACAGCATTTGTTGGTCATAGTGCATTGGTAAAAAAAATACAAGTTTAGACCTGGTAGTTGTAAAGCAATAAATTCGGCAAAATTTTTTTTTTTATATAAATCCTCCAAAGACATGATTATAACTGATTATATCTTATATAATAAGTCTCAAGGGCATCTATATTCTCAGTAGCTAGAGTAATTGATGGACTTTGACATAATTTGTAAGTTGAAAACTGCTAATTATTATTTTAAAAAGCTAAGAAATTCAGGCAAGGTATGAATTCAATATTCTTTCTAAAATATTAGGCATATTAAAAGATATTAAAAAAATATATATTGCTTTACTATAACAGACTTATTCCAATGTCACATGGAGTTTTCAATACGGTTTCTTTGTTGCAACAGACAAGTGATCAGAGAAGTAATGCTGTTTTGTAGCAGTTATTTGAGCTTGCAAGATTAACCTTCGTGATATAGCAAGCCCAAGCCAGAAAAAGAAGTTCCAAACTTGGGAACAACTTCAATCAATCGGTGGCCAGTTCTGGTTGTAATTCAGGAAGGTTTTTCCTCTGTAGTCACTATCTGCCACCCTGTGGTCTTTTAACGCAATGCTGCCTCAGTTTCAGCCGTTTACATCTACTCTTGCAATGAAACACAGCAAGCTCGTTCCTTCTCTACTGCTGCAAAAAGACTTGTAAAATCAAGGTTTTGACTTTCTGCAGTTTAAATCATTCTCCCAGCAAACTAAGCTTAATCACACTGCTTTTCTGCTTTCTCTCACATTTATTTTCCTTTTATTTAGCCTTATAAACCTTTAACTTTTGGGCCAGTAGGTGTGATGCTTATATCTGTGTAAGCTATGTATAGAGAAATGTCATCCACCTCCCCTAACTCAATCTTGTTAAGTGAATGCACACTTCTCTTTTCAGTATTTAAATCCTACCTCTGCCCTTTCACAGCCATGCAGTCATCACTGGAAAGACTCCAGTCCAGGGCAACTCCAACAGGTTATAGTGTGAGAAGTGCCTTTTCTCAGTGTTGTCACAGCTAAAGCAGTGGTACGTTCAATATTGATTAACCATGCTTCTTCTCTGGGACCATCCCAGTCATTCAGTGTATGTCCAGTAATATCTCACTCAAGAGAACAAAAATTAAAAATAAATAAATAAATAAATGATGAGGTGGTATGGCATAACAGGATGCCTGAAAGGCACAGCCACAAAGGAATATGGTGCTGTGTATGAGGAAAGCTATGCCATTTTCATTTCACCCACGTGTATTAGTAAATGCAAACATACGACAATGTTAAATCTAGGTAAAGAAATTCCTCTTACCTTATACTTTATGTTGATTTCATATTCAAAACACTTGTCTTTGTTAGAATGACTTATTTGGGGTCGTTGCCATTGAATTATGCAATCCTTTTTTATTTCATCACAGTTCACAGTGATATTTGATGGAGGCATGAGCTTTTCTGAAATGATATAACCAAGAATTGAAATAATGAAAATCACTTGGTCACTTTTTTCTTTGATAAAAGAATGCAATCGCAAGTAACACCTCTAAGAAAGACTTCTTTGTATCTATTTTTCTTAGGACTTGTTAAAAATAGTTAAAAACTCAATGTTTTCTAAATCATGTCCTCAGGATCAAGAAAAATAAAGGGAACTTAGCCAGGGTACATAATATAGGAACATATAAAATTATAAACCCTCTCCATTTACTTTTCTAGATATAATATGGCATAGTACTGTAGAGTACTATATACATTTTTTTTTGAAAGGATGTTTATTAATGCGGATGAACTAGCTAGACTACTACTTTAGATCAATCTTTAGGGACAGACCTGGTGTATTTGTGATGGGCTACGTGGTCAAAAAACAGTCTTGTTTCATCTCCCATGAGTGACATTACAATTCAATTTCTTCTTATAGAATTAAGGCTTTTTCATTAATTTTTTATGAAGGCAAGACCAAAACAATTGCCAATGAGACTTTGCCACAATAAAAGTAATTGCACAGGATACTTTCAAGTAGAGCACTACATGTGAATGATAAGTTATATGTGTATTAATTCATTTGATCAAGGATATGGTGCTGGTCTTTGTCATCTATACTGGCAATGAAAAGCAGAAATCAATGCTCAGACAAACTTATAAGAAATCTACTCTGTTGAAAAGTATTTGGCGGCTACTGAAAGGATATCATGGGAAAGTACAGTTTTTTAAGTCTCAGGGATCATCCTTGAGAAAAACCTAAAATTGGTAAGGGTAGATTTCTAAATAATCTGAGATAGACTGTAACTGTGGATCTTCCTTACTTAATTATCCTGATTGCTCTTTTGCTTGGGGAGTGTGTTTTCTTGAAGATACCATAATGTCTTACTTTCAGCTGTAGGTGAGACATGATTCTTTCTCAGGGATAACTGCTCTACTATTATGCAATAATGAAAATAAAGCCGAAAGAAATTATTTACTTACCAATTTTATACAGGTCAATGTACTCATCATAGAACTGGATCAGGGAGTCTTTGCTAGACCCGTTCACCAGGAAGTAAGCTTTTTCAATCTCTATCCTCACATTTTTGAATCTACATCCGATGTTTCTGCCATTTTCGTCTTTAATGTAAAGCTCACATTCCATCTCCTTGTCAGCTCTGTATACAGCAAGGTATTTCAGTTAAACGTGGGCAGTGTGATGGGTTGAATGAGAATTCAGACCTCCTTGACTCAAGCAGACCTACTTACCTTGAGTTCTGCCAGTAGAGAAAATACTGTGTATCTGCTGGAGCATCCCTTCCTGCCTGCCAAGTGCAGTTCATGAGGAAAATGTTATAAATCACACAGGAGAAATTTTCAATGGCTGACCCGTTCATGCCTGCAAACACAGGAATATCTGTGGTGAGGCAAACTCCTAGAATGACTCCAAGCTGGAGGATTTTAGCACTTTCTGACATATATGTTAGACACCTGCAAGTCCAGTTAGTTATTGCTTGGGTTAGGAATGACTCATTGCATACTGGGTGGTAACACTAAAAATACTTGCCCTGACAGATTCAATGAAGAATTTTTTATGGATAAATCCTCCAAAGATATGATTGTAGCTGCAAAAAAGCAATTTGTATGATGATTTCTAAAGCTGGTGATCTTGGGAGCACTTCATAAATTTACAGACATACATTTGGTGAATACTATCTTAAGGTCTAGAGGTCTAGAGATTGTTTATCTGCCTACTATATACAAAGTTTAGGATGAATAGATGTCAGATAGGTGAGTAAACAATTACAAACAGAAAATATCAAAATGGGTCACAACAATATTATTTGACTCACGTTACCCAGTGGTAAGTTTGCTGAGGGAATTTCATGCGCTTTTGAGCATGTAGATACAAGGAAGAAAACTTTCACGGTGAGAGCAGTGAGGCATTGGAACAGGTCACCCAAAGAACTTGTTGTGCCATCCCTGGAAGTGTTCAAGGCCAGGCTGGTTGGGACATTGAACAATACATTCTAGCGGAAGGTATCTCTGCACATGGAGGAATTGGTACTAGATGATATTCAAGATATTTCCAATGCAAATCATTCTGTGGTCATGATTCTATTGTCTAGGAGCAGGGTCTAACTTCTACACATTCAGTATCAAACCCAGTAAAAAAATCAATATTGCATCTAGGAACTTTCTTAGAAGGCAGTAGGTACTTTTTAAATGAAGAGCCTTCATTCACATTAGCTTCATATATTCCTCTGACAGCTTTTTAGGCTTTGACTGGAACAGCATCCTTCCAGCCCCAGGCTTCCTAGAGTCTCAATGAATACCTCAGCAAACAAAAAATTTGGAAAGAAAAAGATGGACCTACCTTTTATTTCAAAATGTCTTTATTTCATTTATCTTTCTGTCATAGTTTTCAGGCTCAGAGAAGGTGGAAAGACTGCATTTTAAAAGTCTGTATAACTATAAATAGGGCTCCGTCCCTCACTACTTGTGTTTTGGGGAACTGCCTAAGCATCGGAAGTGTTGCAAAATGCAATGTTCATAACTTCCCTCTTGTTTCTTAGCAATTTTTTGTAATTACCCAACTCATGATTTCATATAACATGTACAAGCTGTTAACTGGTTAAATTTCCCATTCTGTTCTACAGAGTATGCTGGTGCTTGAGGATCCAGCAAGTGTATAAAAATGTTTTCTTTTACATGTATTTCTCTCTAGCTCTAAATAATACTGAGAAATACAAAGCATCTCTCAATACAAGCCATCTCTGGGAGACTGGGGATGAGAGTTGCCCATGAAGGGCTCCAGGGAAAGGCCTGGCATCTCCATCCCATCCTATCCCATCTCCAGCCCAGATCAAGGCAGCTGAGAGATCTGGGGCAGACCCAACCCCTGCCATCAGGCACCTCCTCGCGGACTGGGATGGGTCATGAGCCTACAGACATGGCTTGGTGGGATCCGTGGCTGGGCAGGGCAGGGCAGGGCTGTGGGAAGCTGGGAGACTGTCCCTGCTGTTGTGCTGCTGATGCACCTGAGGGTTGGCAGGAGGGCCTGGGCTCTGGGCAGGGTAAGGGAAGCCCTGAAGGGCTGAGCAGGGATAGTCAGGTCTGTGGGGGAACTCAGGGAGATGACAATGCAAATTGCAAAAGTTCTTTAAGTGGAAAAGATGACTTCAAATCTTGGGTATAAAGATGTGCTGATTAAACCATGACATAACTATTCCAGTAAGTTATATCGCTATGAAGAAGTGCGATCTGGGTTTGTCCTCAGTCCATTTCTCCCAGTAGGAAAAGGCCAAACTATAAACGACTAAAACAGACAAAAATTACAAGTTTTGGTAGCAGCTGGGGGGGGCTGCAGGGGAGGCTTCTTTGAGAAACTGCTGGAAGCTTCCCTCATGTCCAGCAGAGCCGATGCCAGCCAGCTCCAAGCTGGGCCCACTGCTGACCAAGGCCAGGCCAATCAGTTGTTAAAGTAACGCCTCTGTGATAACATAGCTAAGAAGGAAGGGGGAAAAAAAAAGTTAGTTTACCTGAAGATGGCTGCAGGAGAGGAGCAGAGTGAGAACTTGTGAACAACAACGCAGGCACCAAGGCCAGTGCAGAAGGAGGGGCAGGAGATGCTCCTGGTTCTGGAGCTGATATCCACCTTCAGCCCATGGGGAAGACCATGGTGAAGCAGCTGTGCCCCTGCAGCCCATGGAGGACCACAGGAGTGCAGAGATCCACCTGCAGCCCGTGGAGGAGCCATGCTGGAGCAGGTGGATGCCCAAAGGAGGCTGTGGCCCATGGGAGGCCCATTTTGGAGCAGGGTCCTGGCAGGAGACTGTAGCCCATGGGGAGAGGAGCCCAAGCTGGAGCAGGATTCTTCTGATAGGACTTGTGGCCTGTGGGGGACCCACACTGGAGCAGCCTGTACCTGAAGGACTGCACCCTGTGGAACGTGACCCATGTGGCAGCAATGTCTGAAGAACTTGCCCATGGGATGGACTGTTACTGGAGCTGTTCATGAAGGACTGTCTCCTGTGGGAGAGACTCACGCTGGAGAAGTTCATGAACTGTCTCCCATTGAAGAGACCCCACGGGATGCAGGGGAAGGACTCCTCCCCCTGAGCATTGGCAGAACACAACAACTGACCGTAACCCCCCTCCCTGTCTCCCTGCACCACTGAGGGAGAGGAGGTTGAACATGGAGAAGGTGGAGGTGGGAGGAAAGGTATCTCTTAGTTTCTCATTCTTAAACTCCAATATTGTTAGTAATAAATTTAATTAATATCCCCACATAGAGTCTCTTTTGCCTGTGATGGTGATCAGCAAGGAATATTTTATGGTTCTTAACTCATGAAGCCCTGTGTTATATTTTCTTTCCTCTGCTGTTTGCAGGGGGGAGTGAGAGATTGGCTTCAGTGGGTCCCTGGCATCCAGCCCGGGTCAAACCACTACAGCACCCTTCCAGAATGCCCCTGGAACTTCCTTTATCAAAATCCCAAGGTCATTCCTATCCCACTGTTTCTTTATTGACATGAAGAATGATAAAACCCTATCAACAGTAGTTCATATATTTCAGCTATTCATACATAATGAAGAGAGAGAAACCAGAGACAATGCAGTGCCAACTTTCCTTGGAGATAAAGACGCCTTACTTTCTAGAAATCCAGAAACACCTGGGCTAATGAGTATTTCTGCTTCCTAGATTCTGTCTAGAGTGTGAGATTGATGACTTAAGAGCTGTAAGTGGATAGTAATTTTCCATGTTCGTTGTCTTGCATTAATTGTAAATATTAATTATACTGACTTATCACTGAGACCAGCCAACACCACATAATGGATATTTGACCTACTTTCTTCTCCACTACTCATATAGTATTAAAATAACAGATGTAGCAGAGCAAGTCTGCTCATATTAGAAAATGTTTCACTTCAAAACTGTCTTCTACCTAAAAAAAGAAAAAAAAAAAAAAAGAAGAAAAAGAATCTGCTTCGCTTCTGCTCACATTCAGTACTAAAAGAATAAGGCATGTAGTAATAAAGTAAGGCATATTAAGGGACACCATATGACTGTGTTCATGCATTTGATTACATCTGTTAATAACTTTGTATTGATTGAGGAGATGAACAACTCCTTTGAGCATCTAGAACTTAAGAAACTCCAGTCATCCCTAGAATCAATAATCATGAGAAAATCAACAGACTGGCCTGGTATTTTGTGGCTTCAGAGGTAAAGATCAAAGGCAGTGGTGGCTTTATAAGGACCAGTTCATGGACATTCACTTTCTTCATATGCTAGTAGAGAAAAAAAATGTGACAAAGTTTTTCTGAAGAATAGTTACGAAGCAAAGAGAGGGAATTAAGAATAAATAAATAAATATAGGTGGATATTCTACCAAAAAGCAGATTTAGTCAAAGGAGAACTCCTTTTGGTTAGAATCACTATGACTATGCCTATCACATTATAAGTGTCAACAGACAAAGCAGATAGATATCAGGTCTGGGCCCATGATAGTCATTCAGAGGAAAAACAGTCCATTGTCAGAAGTTTCACTGTACTTGCAGATTAAAGAAATTCCACACTTATCTATGAAGGACTTTTTGAACATCTACTGTACTGTAAAGACAGAAGAAAGGATTTCTGATTACAAAGAATGAAAACCCCTACAGTTTACTGTGTCCTCATCTTTGGAATAAAGTACTCCATTTTGTGGTGGTAACACTGCATTTCACAGAGAAGGTAAGTGGCAAATGGCCAAAGTAACAAAATCAGAGCTCTAGAAAATGCCATGGAAAATCAAATGGGACTCTGAAAAATGCAGGAAGTCAGTTTCCATCCCCCTGATTTTCTCTCTCCTTTTCCCCAGCCTTTCATCTTCCTGTTGTGAGGGCAGTGTAACTCCATACTACAATGGAAATTTTGTGATAGAAACTGTTGGACCACAAGGCTGTGCCCACTGATGACTGTGCTGGCTTTACTGGGCAATGTCAGTATCTAGTCACCCTTCCATCATCTGTTTAACATTGATGCTGATGCACTGGGATGTTGACTACCCTAGGAAACTATGTATTTTTTCTGTACCTAAATCTAGTCGTGAGAAATGCTGTCATCCCTATTACACATCTCAAAATGGATGGACAAGGACAAAAATATATGGCCAGTTCTGGGTTTTGTTTTTCCAGTTAAACTCTCATCTTTGTGGCTACTTGTGCACCCAGGCAAAGCCCCATGCTCCCACTCTGAAGGTCTCCTGATCCTGTGGAGAACCAGCAGAGGAACTGTGTGCTTTTGTACCTCTGCAACACAGTGACAACTGGGTTTTGAGGTTTTGGGATTTGGGTACTTTGTTTTTAAACTGGAATATGTTGCAGTAGGACAATCCAAACAGCCCATAAGGACAGTGGTTTTATCACAGAAAAGGGAACTGTTCTATTTAGGGGATTTCTTTGTTTGTCTATATTTAGGGGATTTCTTTTCTTGTTTATATTTAGGACAAGTCCTTACTTGAGGCTTTCAAAAAAGGAAACAAATTAAAAACATAATTAAAAATTCTCAAGCAAACCTGATGCTACTCATGGTGCTACCAAAGTCTGTAATTTTTCACAGGCCAGAAAACCAGTGTTGAGTGGCCTCTCTATGGCCCAGGAGATGGAAGAGAAAGAGAAGAAGAGAAACCTGGGGCACTAGGGCTGTTTATAGACTTTTGGCCCTACTGGGAGTAAAGTCACTGCAGGAACAGGATTATACCCAACCCTCCTTAAAAGTCACAAAAGCTTGAGGAATAATTTGTTGCTCCAACAACAAAAGTAGTGTTCACAAGAACTGCTTGGGTATTTTTCTATGCTGCCATGTTACAGCTTTTGCATGTGTCACAAAGCCTAAATAAGAGCCTCAGTTTGGTCTTTGCAGCAAGAACTTTCTTATTCTTAGCAAATTTCTTTCTCAATAGAACAGAGAAGCAGCCATGGGAGACCAGAATAAAGGGCTTCTATCTGTGTGAACATTTAAGCCACTTGGGTAAAGGGTTGTAAAACATGACCATCCTTTCCCACTGATTTTTATATTGGGTCTTTGCCCAGGGATGGGTAAATGATATTGTAGTCCCACACCTTCTCCCATCTGTACTGTTTCATGGATATGATTTATGGTTTTCTTATCAGAGTGCTTGTAGTGAACAAATTTTCTCAACAGCTTTGCAGTCTCAGCAGCTTTCTTAGCAAGAGCAGTGGTTATGTAAGGGATGCACCAATGGTCATGATCAACTCTGAATGAGGCAGGATGGAGAGGATTCACAAGATTGTATCTGTTTAGTTGCCCTTAGATGGAAGTAAGCTTTGGCTTAAGTTGTCCACTTCTGATGCAGTTGTCATCTTTTGGCAGCTAGAGCTTAAGTAGAAGGATCCTGTTCTTGTTCTGTTTTAAAAAGATATTCAGAAGAAATTTTTATTGGAAGCTTATTTGGAAACACAGAACCATAGAAAAATTAGTTTAAAAGATGGTCTCCTGAAGGTAATCTGGACTAATGGATTTTTATCACTCTGAGAGGACTTCATTTACCATGAGAGAATTTCAGCTACTCAGGATGATTTTAACCATCCTGTGACTTGATGGAATGATAGAATCACAGAATATCCTGAGTTGGCCACAAGGATCATTGAGTCCAGCTCTTGACCCTGGACAGGACAGTCCCTGGAATCACACCATGTGCCTGAGAGTGTTGTCCAAATGCTTCTTGAACTCTGGCAGACCTGCTGCTGTGACCATACCCTTGAGGGGCCTGTTTCAGTGCCCAACCACCCTCTGGGTGAAGAACCTTTTTGCTAATATCTAGCCTAAACCTCCTCTAATATAGCTTCATGTGGTTCCCTTGGGTCCTATTTCTGGCCACCACAGAGAAGTGATCAATGTCTTTCCCTTTATACCTGTTTTATATTGTGGTGCCCTGAGCTGCACACAGTACTCAAGGTGAGGCTGCACTAGCACAGAGTAGAGCAGGACAATCACCTCCTTTGATCAGCAGTGCTGTGCCACGTGAGCTCCAAGACATGGCTGGCACTCCTGGCTGCCGGGACAAACTGTTAACTCATATTCAACTTCATTCAAATGGAAGGTCAAAATCAATGGTTTCGTCTCTTAAGTTCTTATTAATTGGAGAGTTCAGGATGTGATGCTTCTGTTTCATCCAGGTGTTATAAAACCACACAACCTAGCTTGTACTATTTGCAGCTAGCAAGTGACAGACTTCTGCTGGAGAGTTCAAAGGTTCGATTTCCAACATTTCATACTCCACACATATACACATCAATCTGCTACCTGTTAGCAATCATATATTAAGTAATTTTTAACATGGATATGAAGGAATAAAAAAATGGGTAAAACATTTTTGGTTTTGTAAATCTCTATAAGCAACCTGTAGGGCATGCTGTGCTGAGGTGTAGCAACATAGATTGAAGGCAAAAAAAGACCTATGAGAAAATTGTATCCTGAACTCTTTAATAATAATAATTTTGTATGAGCAAGTGATCTTTCTTAGGAGGTTTAATCTCAGCTGGTTTTCAGTGGGTTTTCATACAGACGACAAATTTTTTATTCCAAATTTTTATTCAGTCTCAATATGACTGTACCATTACTGAATTACTAGAGATCCTGAATAAATTCATTATGTTTGCTTGTTCTTATTTTACTCTTTTGTATGGTTTAAAAAAGCTGTATAACTTCCAAGGCAATACTGAAACATTTTTGCTAAAACTCTTCATTATTCATCATGAGAGGAAGCAGAAACTGTCCAAACAGCTCAAATAATTCATGGAAATCAAATACAAGGAGGCTTTTAAAGATAGGATCTTGGAGAATTGTCTCCATAGGACACCCTATTCTCTCTTTTTGCAAGAGGGAGATAATATCAAAACCCTGTTAATTTCTGTTAACATGATATATCTGTGTGAAAAAAATCAAGTGGTTTGTTTCACTTGCATTCCATTACATCACTTCTTCAATATCTATAGTTTCTTCACTTTCATGTTTTATTAATATATTCTTATATTCCGTCTGTTAAAGGAAGAATAAAACATTTAATTAGTGTTTTGTGCATGAGGTTAACCACAAAGTCATGATTTATGAATCCTCTGTTATTCTGAGTTGTTATCCATTATATAGAAGCTGTAGAAAGACTCTGTCAATGGGAAGACCAAAACAAACATGTCTAGGTCTTCCCTATATGTTGAGCTCCCCAAAGGGTAACAAAAGACTTTTCAACTCAAAAGCTAGAAAACTTATCTTTTAAAACATGGAAGAGTTAACATGATGAAGGAACAGAAAGTAAAAGGATTTATAAAGGCTCACCAGTGTGCCCCTGCAGACAAATTTTGACTTCCAGAACTGTCTGTATCTAACTGAAAGCAAACTGGACTATGGTCTCTAGATGGGCAGTTCCTGTAATGTTTGTCTGTTTGTTCCTTCTCCTGAGTCATTCCACCTTTTCAAATAAGTTAGCACCTGGGAACTTTCTGCTCTACTTTCTTGCTTAGCATATCCTAGAAACTTTTCCTCCTTTAGCATCATTGTCAAATACTAACATGGGACTCAATGCCTGCTATGGCAAAACTATTGTAGGTTTCTTTGTCCATTCTGTCTCTGTCTGATTCTCCACTATTGTTGTGCTGAGAAGCTTAGGATCAGCAGTAGTCCAGTGATAACATATGGCTTATAGGGACAGAAGGATAAAACTGTGTAACTTCTTCAATGCTCCATGTAGATGGATAACAATTGTTTCATAATGGAAAAGGTAAAACAGAAGAATTATGTGCATTTGGACTGTCTCTTTCCATACCCCAAGAATCAGAAAAAGAAAGAAAATTGATTTTTTCATTTGTACATCTTTCTGACACTTAGGTCATACATTTGAGACTGAAATTGATCTAAATTTTTAAATTTCAGGCAAATAGAAAGATAACATACCTGGAAATCCACTGGACAGGGCTCACGGAATGGGTCTTTCGGCTGTGGAACTGTAGCAGATGTTTTTTTCAAATAAGCCCTTCTACAGTGACAATAAAGATCAGTGAAGAAAAGATTTAGCATGCAAACGTATAAACACGTGCTATATAATAGTGCTCCTGAGGTATTATATTATTCCTCTAACACAAAAATAGTACTCCTCTAAGTCGAAAGTAGCTAAATATTACATAGGTTGAATACAATGTTATCATTTTGATGTTCAGAATTTGGATGACAATAATTTATTTTTTGACTTGCTAAAGCCTCATAGGAAGTTGTTTTTTTAAGTATATGAAAGGGAACTATCAAAACATGGAAACCATTTCATGTGCCACCTACCTACATCACAGGGCCTGATGGTAGGAAAGCAGTACTGATATAAAGCCTTGTCCCTCTTTTAGGAAGCATTGTGTTATATTAATCAAGTGGATAAGAATGTTGGGCATCAGAAATATAGATGACAGTTGAGGAACATCCAGCAGACCATTATTCCTAATATAGTCCAGTGTCAATTTTCTCCCTCTCTACTCTCCTTTAAAAAGAATCCCAAATTTTTCCCTTGGGATAAAAGGTGTTTTTTCAACAACAGAATGAAAATTTTGCATAAGAAGTAAGGCTTACACCATGCAGAGAAGAAATGCAAGACTTGCTGCCAGCCCTGATATCAGAAATAATGTGTATGATGAAGTTGATGTCAGTTGTTGTTTTCCTGAAAGTCAATCATCAAAGCGTTGGTTAGCATCACAGAACAGCAATGACTGCACAGCTATTTGCAATATGCTTTGCATGAGAATGTCAAACACAGTATGAAATGATGACTTCTTTGGCTTAGCAATTCACAGACATGTAGCATGTGAAGGAATAGGATGATCGACAGTATGTGGACTGTCTGCAGTAACTTGAGACCTGAGGAACTGAGTCCTACAGAGTATTTAAAAATCCAAAGGGGTAGAGAGAGGGGAAAAAAAGGAGTTTATAAAGCCAGGAATAGAGACGAAAGAAGAAAAAGAGGTGGCAACAGAGCTCAGAAGAGTCTGCTTTATTCTCTCTACGCTTGCAAGAAGCACCATCACACCAGAATGCTTGAAGATTCCCTCATATTAGGAGACACACCAGTTCTTTGCCTCTCTTTGTCCTAGCAAATTAACATGCAATTACCAATGTTTTTGCATCTGTAAGGACGAAGTAATAAATGAGGCAGACAAGGAAAAACTGAACTTGGTCAAGGAAGTGATACTCATTCTTACCAAACTCCACAGGTGTACTCCACTCTCCCCAGCTTGGGCTCACTAAACAATAGCCTGCGTCAGTTGCTCTGATTTTGACGCTGTACCTTTTTTCTGCATTGAAGCTCTCATATAGGTAGGAATTATTTTCAATGATTTCTTCCTAAATGCAAAACAACCAGACTATTTTATTTTTTTCATTATGAGAAAATTTTACATATACTTCTGTAGACAGAGTGAAATAACAAATAGAAAAGTATCCCTTAATTAATTAGATTGTTTCATTCTAATTCCTTTTGTTTAAGCATTTTTGGTTTTGATAATATGAAGATTAAATTTGCTGAATGCTTCCCTAGCTCCTTAGACTATGCTAAGACATGAGACTTTAGGGAAAAAATTCTTTAGAGACCTGATATCCTTACTGTGGATGTTTTCAAAACTGCAATAGAGTTTGACATCCAGAATACACAGATATTAAAACTTGATCTTTTTTTAATTCCATCTTTATACTGGCTTATTTTGTCATAAAATATTTTTTTCCTCTTCCATGTCAACCCCTTCCAGAGACTAGTAGTAAAGAAAAAAGTTCCACACGTGCAGGTGGTTTTGTACCATGTTTTATAAACAACAGGTTAGAACTCTGGATTTAGAAAATTTATCTATAAAGAACATATGTAGTACATGGAAACTGACAGTGTGAAACCAAAACAATTTGGAGGATTCTCTGTTGTAGAATAAATTTCAATGAAGCATAAATGCTAGATTAATATAGACTTACTCTTTTAGATGTGGTTTTGATGTTTTTCTCAGGAACAGCCTAGCAACAAGAGAAAGGTTTAATTTTTAGAATTATTCTATTAGTTAATATATAATAAAAGGTCCTCTTTCACGGATGTTTCATTATCAGGAAAAAAAAGTGTGTATCTATTATCTTAAATGTCTTCTTTTAAAGACTGTGAAGTTAATATGTTTTTCCACTAAACAGTTTTTCCTCACCACTGTTGCTCTGAAATATTGTACCATTTAATTTGGATGCAGATCAGAGCACCAAAGCACTAAACAAAACAAGGCTCAGGTTGAGAACCAATTAAAATTTCATGTTTTACTGGTACAAAACAAAGTATCTAAAACTTACTAGTAAACTCAGCCAATGTTTTTTCCTTTTTTTTTTTTTTTTTCTGCCTGTGCGGTTTTTGAAGTCTTAAATGTTTAATTTAGCCATGTTTTTTCTCCTCTTTTTTTTTTTTTTTTTTTTTTTAAATTTTTTACCTCTGGGACAGCAAAGCCACAAATATTTCCACAAATACTTTTAGCTTTGTTTCTGAAGGATGTAATAATACTTTCCACATGCATCCAAGACTTCAAAATATTTGCAGTTACTGAAATGTATAACAACTACATATAATAACTACATATAGCTGAGACCTGGAAAACCACTTTGAGTTAAAAAACAAAGGACTCAGGGTTTAATAAAAACCCCACAATGAGCAGATGGTGTATGACTGTGCGTTACATCAGATTGTGACAACTGTGGGCAACCGTCTCAGATAAACATAAACTCCTAAACTCCTTCAGCAATGGCAGGCTGGTGTCAGTAAATGGAGGCAACAGGAGAAGAAAGCAAGGTTGGATGCACAATGGACTGAGTGAAAAGTACAGTCGTCCAGGTGGAAATATCTAAGACTCCATCCCCTTACAAGTGCTAGAATAGCTATTCACATGCAGTGCGGGGAATTCTTCACCCAGTTGTTTTAAGCACCAGCTGTGCAGTGGACTGAAAGCATTCCCTCAATTTGCTGTGAGTGACAGCAGTCCTTAGCTCATGCGCAAGAGAGCCACTACATATCAAAAAGGAGAGATTAGTTAAGTAGAGGAAGAGTACAGTGTACTAGTTGTATGGTGGCATGTGTGGGAATACAGATATACAAAATACTATTAAAAATCATAATTCTTCTTACCTTGTTTTCTATGACAATTTCATATCTGAAACAACTACTTTGTTTCACATGACTTGTACGAGGTGGTTGCCACTGGATATCACACCTATGAGAAGCTTCTGTACAGTTCACAGTGACATTTAATGGAGGAGTGAGTTTTTCTGCAATCATAGAATCAGAAATACTATGGATTAATACTAGCTCTCTTTACTTTGTCTTTTTAAATATATAGATAGGTGTTCAAGCAACTGGTCTAAATAGATATAGTGCAACTTTAGCAGAATTACTATGTTCTCCCCATATTCTGAAGCAGGACTCCCTGATTTAGCACTCCAGTTGAGGTACCTGGAGTATGAGCAACAAAAGTAAGTAAATTGAAAAACACAACCAATTATTAAATTTCACCGAGTTCAGCATATAATCTGTTTATTCTTCTTTTCTTTTTTAATACTGTGTTCATATTAAATAGAAATATTATTTCTTTATTGACAGCATTCTTCCATTTAAAAAAGTGAAAGTTTTTTTCACAGTGTCAAGGAAATTGGTTCTTTTTTATTATGTAGGTGAACAAAATTATGACATAATAAGACCAACATCTAAGTACTCCCATTCAGGCATCCTTAGGTCATTAATCCCAAAAGATGACACCTTTCTTTCACAGAATAAATATTTGACTGAAATGTTCATGACTCTCTGATGTATGGTTTTTCCTAGGGATGAATTCTTCATTACTTTAGCACAAAAATGGGAATAAAATAATAATAAAAAAATCCTTACCAATTTTGTATAACATGATATTCTTTGTATATGGCTCAATATTTTGTCCACTTCTAGACTCATTTACTTGGAAGTAAGCATATTTATTTGCTATTGTCACATTTTGGAATCGGCATCCTATATTCCTTTCATAATTATCTTTGATGTAATTCTGGCATCCTGTGACATCTTCTTTCCTTTACACAAAATATCATATCAGTTAAATATCAATGTCACATGTCAGACCAGAAATCAAAATTCCTTGAATTCAAACAGAACAGCTTACTCTGAGGGCTTCCAGTAGAGGAAATACTGGGTATCTTTTGTAGCAGTCCTGCCCACTTGCCAAGTGCAGTTCATGAAGGAAACATTAAAAATGACACAGACAAAATTTTCAATGGCTGTCCCATTCATTCCTGCAAATACAGAAAGAATATCACATGTCTGCAGAAAGATTGTATAACTGCTCAAATAACACAGATGCCTGCAAGCTCATTTAGTAAATTTTAGCTAGGGGCTTAGTAAATCCAGCTACATATTGAGTGGGTCTGTAGTACTGTGCTTGCTTGAAAATGGCAGTGATTTGTGTTGAGCCATGAGGATTATTTACCATTCTTCCAGATGCCGAAGATGTGACTGGGATTTAATCAACTCTTTAATAAATTCAAGCCCTGTGATTTAGTGAAAGGTAACACAGTCACCCTGGCGTCTTTTATTTCAATTCCCCGTTTAACTACGGCCCAGTCTACAATGGAATATAAGTTCTACAGCCATGAGCAAGGCAAGTTCTCTCTTCTGTGCTGAAGTGCTCTAACACTTGGTTGACTTATAAAATATTAATGATTTAAAATAAGATGTTTACCACTTTCTTCTGTATGACAGCTGGTTGATTACAATCTAACTGAGACTGCTTTCTGAAGCCATCCCTGCAGAAGTGTCATGATTTTAGAGGTAGACTGGCAATCATGAATTTGAAATGGTTGCTAATCTGCTCCAGTATTTTGGATTTAAAGATAGGAGGATTTTTTTTTGCACTGAACTTGATACAAGGAGACCTGAATATCCATCTAATCAGTAAAAACACAAGACAAAATTGAAGCAGAATTTGATAGCTTGCTTAAGTAGAATGACTATTCAGGCTGTGTACTCACAAACAGTGGAACAAGCTTGTCTGACATGAGAATGTGGGTTAGCAACAAAGACCCAGTGAAGAGCTATCTAAGTTCTGCAGCTGCAAGAAATATTGACCCTTATCTAGTCTCTAAAGGTTTCAAAACTCTCAGCATAAAGTTGTTTATATCTAATTTATGCATAAGTTTATATATGTAAAAACTACTTTTGAGAGTTCATTGATTATGATACTGTGATGAGGTGATGGAGAGCTTTGATCAGTTCTCTGGTCTGCCACAAATTCGCTCTATGACACAGGGTCAGTCATTTACAAACAAATAAAGAAATTTCCTTCCTGTCCAGAAATTGCGAGGCAAATGCAGAAGTCTGAAGTATGATTACAGGTGCTGTGCAAGGGTCTTAGAGAGAAGGGCTTCCTAAAGTCTTTAGCAGTGACACAAATCTAAATCAAAGAAGATTATTCTGATTTCAAATCAGTTCACAAGCTGTTTCACATGTGGCCCAACAAGCAGTTGAGTTGACTAGCAACAAAGAAAATAGTGTGAAAGGAACTCTTAAAATGACATTGTGGTCATGGAAAAAGCAAATAAAACCATGATCTTGGACTCTTCAGAAATGAGCTCAGTTTTTCATATCCAAGAAAAGCATATTGAGATATTCTCAGAAGTTCTTGAATTACCTCAAATTCTACATCCAGTACATTAAATACTTTAACCTTTTAACCTAATTCTAAAGATGCTGTCGAGTGTGGGGAATTTTTTGTGCCTAAACTTACCCAAAATCTGACACAGTTTATTCAGCCTAGTCTGGGACAAGATAAATGAAGGCTTTACTATATTTACTATATTTATTTTCTGCTGCTCACTGAAAAGACAGCTCAGAGGAACCTCTCTAACTCTGAGCTATCCACCTTGGTCAGGTAAGTCCAAGAGGATTTATTCCTTTCCTTTCTTACATCTGTAATCCATATGTAAATACTAAACAGAAATGCTGCCACTACTATTTTCTCAACTGAAAACTGAAAATTTATTTTTGAAAGTGCCTTTTCCTCCTCTTTCTTGTACCTCTGCTAGTATCATATGCTTTTTCCCTGTAGAAAAACAGTTGCAGTATAGGAAAAATACTATTTTCCCCATAGGTGTTTCAAACTGTCTTTCACACCTCAAATATTCCCTGTGCAGATTATTGATCAAAATCTTAAGGTAACTTAAAGTATTTCTGTGTGAAGTTTTTTCCTCCTGTACTGTAGTTTATAAAGTTTGTATGAAAATTGCCTACTGCTGGACCCTGTGCTACAACACAACCCACATTCAGTTACTTCTCAGAGAAGCTTGAATCCTGACACATGTCCACAGAAGATAGTCATGTTAAGAATTCAGAAGTTGAAATTCCACTAGAGTGGCTATTCTCATCCAGGTAAAATAGAGAGGTGATTAGAAAAGAATTAAAACTTGCCCAATACCCTGATGACTACAGGTAACATATAAACATATATTTTATAGTATTTTGATACAGCTATGATGTTTGTAACTAATGAAAAAGGTTTGTAATTGAAAAAAATCAAAATCCAAACCTTACACTCTTTTTTTATATGACTATTTTTTGTTAAGGGGAAACTTGTGTTGGATGTAGTAATTAAGACTAGAATTCTGAGATTTATTTCCTAGCTTTACCTCTGAAAGAATTCAAAAGCTATTTTTGTCAGTGGAAATATATGAAATGGAATTACTGCTTACATGTTGGTTGTGTATGAAGGTCAAATTATGCCTACACGCCTGAGGCATTTGCAGAGAACTGTGTGTATATGAAATCTTCCACTTCAGCATTAAAACAATATAGGAGAAAGGACATTGCCATACTTCCCTTCTACTGTTGCCTAAATGCAGTACTTCTAAAAGGAATGCACTCTGAATAGTGATTTTACTCTATGGATAGAAAGACACAAATTCCAAACATTTCCAATTTGATTGTGTTTTCAAGAAGAAGTTACTTGGCACTCTTCAGTGTTTTAATACAGGTTTTAACAAGCAAAATACTGATATGTGGATGAGGCCAGTAACAGCAGAAACTGCTAATTTTATAATATATTTATACAATTATTTTCAGACTGAAAAAAAAATACAGCATCAAATATTGGCTAAGGCATTCATCAGACAAAATCATGCATTTGCAGGAAAAGTCTTTCCAAACCTCACAGTTATCTTAACATTAAAATAAGCAGTAACAAAAAAATAAAAATAAAAATTAAAAACCCCAGTGTTTCTTTGCCTAGTTTCTTTGGAGGAAAAGAAAGGAAAAGAGAAAAGACAAACAAAGACAAAAGTAAACCTACCTTCTCCTTGAAAACCTGTTTCTCTGTGGCTGTTACAGTAACAGAGCACAAAAAAGGCAGATACTATTACTTTGCCTTGGTGGTGGGCTTTTGCATGCTTTGACAGTGCTATTTCATTATTAACTTCTTCTGAACTGCTCATATTGCAGGGTGCAAAAATCCCGCCTACATCTTACTCATTTCCCTCACCATCTACTTCTGTTACACAATGGGTAGAAGTGCAGTTAAAGTGGGACAAAGAGGTCAGAATAGAAGGACACCCTCTTCATGAATTCATTCACATAATTTTCATTAATTTCTGCCACACATTTTGCATATGGATGTTAATACAGGACATCACCTCAAAAGCAGATAAGTATATGAATCTTCCTTATGGCTCAGGTATAGTTCAGGTACCATCTCTTCAGTCCACACTACTGTTTTCTGCTTATTTCTTCAGGTCATTGCTCTGGACATGAGTATAAACCCAATGCTCCGGCCTTTCAAACAGCTGCTTTCAACTTTGAATTAGCTAGCCTCATTTTCTGTGGATGAGTAACAAACCAATGTCACCAGTCTCAACAATCTTCCAGCTTGACACGTGAATATATTTTTCTGGGTTGGGTACATTCAATGCACAGATCAGGAAAAGCTTCTTCACATGTGGAAAGGCCCTGAGTGATCAAATCAATACTTGTCACTTGTCTGTGCTAGTGTATTGGAACTGAGAAAGGTTGCACCTGCCTTTTCATGAATCCCATAGCATAGCCTGAGTACAGAGTCCTCTGCCTTCCTCACCTTTAAATGTTTTGAACAGGAAAATTAAGTTATTAAAATAGACAACAGCATTTAAATCTGACTATTTAAAGTGTTTGCTGAGTGTATGAGTCTAACTATATATGTCTGTTGTTTCTCACTGGAGGAATGGTAAATCAGATCTGTCTGTCTGTATTTCATACAGCTTCATTCCCATCAGCTGTTGTCCTTGTTGCTGTTCTGGGTAGAGAAGGAGTATGTGGGGGATGGTTCTTGAGATATTTCCTCTTCTTCAGGTCTCAATTCCTCAATTTTACTCATAAACAGCAGTACACTACCATACTCCCTACTAAGACACTTCATTTCAGGACCTGCAGAAGTAAGGCCTTTTGTTCTCTTTCTCACTTTCTGTTGCAGACACTTCTATAAAATTGGAGTGAAATATGGATTTGTTTCATTAAACCTCATTTTCCATAAGGTATGCACAACCACCCTAGCTAGCTGACAATAATGCTGTGTAGGTTTGAAACTAAACGACTCATTCTCATATGCATCTATAAATTTCTCAGAATGAAACTGATCTTCCGTGGAAAGGCATAATTATGCAGTCACACTGCAAACTTTCAGTATGTCACAATATGTTAGGAAATATTAGTTGTTATGTAGTGCAAACTCTGCAATCCTGCTATATTATTTTCTCATTTAATAAATCAGAATTTCACAGAACACTAACCGTTGTTAGATGGATGAGTAATCCAGGAAAAAAGCTGTAGGAGTCCAGTGATATATTGGATTTTCTTTAGTTCATTTTAGCAGGGTTTATGCTTTACAAATTGTCAGTTAACTCTATATTCACTTTTAATGAACTATTGACAAAGCACATTGTCATTATGTCCTTAAACCTGTTAAGGACAGATTGCCTAGGAAAAGGAAAAAAAAAAGGAAAAGAAATAAAATTGAAATATTTAGAAAGGCCAGAGCAGAAAAAGACCTAAATCCCATCAGTGGTAGGTAAAATTTCCCAGGCAATTGGACTCTTCACATGCGCTCTCTACCTGCCAGTCAGGAGGAAAACAATGGGACCTGATCCAGCACAACAGGCATCACTAATCTAACATTGAATACATGAAGGTGTTCAATGAAGGTGAAGTTGCTCATGAAAACAGGATCATGCAGAATAAAACTAGGGATGTTTTCTTTGTCAGCAGTGACAGAAAAGGAACTTGTCCTTTAGTTTGGTTCATACTTTAGCATTTAATTTAATTACAAGATGTAGTACCTAGTTAACTTTCATGTAAGTTGCCCTCGCTATGTGTCCCATGAAAAAGGTATTGGAATTATCTGAAGCCCAAAAATCATTACTTAATGTCAGGAAATAAGGGAAACTACCAAAATACAAACAAAAATGGCTTTAATGGTGAGAGTTCTAGATAAGGTACAAACTGGCAAGTTTTTCAGACCAATTTGCAGCACTGCTTCTCTTTGTCTGCTCTATAGTGTACAGAAAGGGAACAGTCAAGTTGTGAAATGTGATTTTATATTATTTTACATTATTGTGTTTGATTAGAACAAAAGCTAATTGGTGATTTTGAGACTACTGTGTGTTTTCCATTTGGGCACTGAGGAAATCTCTTTACCTATGGCATACTGCAATAACTAGAGAAAATTCAGCTATACTGACTCTTCCTCTGTACCACCTGTGGCAATCTGGCACCATATGAGCTGTAACACTTTGTAAGACAAGTGCACTCATGACAATTCAGCATGCAAGTTATTCATGGTCTATTCACTAATGAGATAAAATAAAAAACCCCAGCATGAAGTGGTAGTCCACAGCTGCAAGGTGAAGCACCAATTTTATTATCTTTCCCCTTTGTATCAGCATCTTTACAGCCTGAGTGTGTGCTGGAAGGACATGCTTTGGCAGGTAAGCACCTGGAATGGCTTCCCTCAAACATTTTCAAGGGTCCACAGAACAACCCCCTATCTCAATGGATGCAGCTACTACATGTATGTTTCATGTTTCTAGTGTTTCTCCCACAAGCTGAGGACAGGCTTAGGATACACTCACCCGTGATTCCCACCTGAAGATCAACATGCAGAGTTAGTTGTGCCTGTCAGTCTTTCAGAGAACTGCTGGGCTATTTGCCTACTTCAGGGAGGAACTAATTTTCATTCTCTCTTTAGGCTTGCAATCCATTTCCAAATGAAATGGTCAAAATCTGTCCTCTCTAAGTTCTCAAGGAGAGGACAAGTTTTAAATGTGTTTCTCCACCACCCAGTGATCATAAAGTTGCTTTGGCCTGGACACTTTCACTGCAATAATGAAAGTTGAAAGTTCACTTGCTAGAACAGAGAGAAATAAAGGAAATAGAGCAAATTTTGTAATTAGTAGCTACTCTAACACAGTCACAGGAGAATGAGACTTGACTTACAATTATTGCTCTTTTTTTCTCATTAGCTTTCTATACAACAAACAGAAAAGACAGCTAGATGGGTGATGTTTGTGCATATATTGCAGTTAACGGCAGCTGAAGTAATACAGTATGAGTTTGGACACTCATTATTTTCTTCTTAGTTAAGAGAAGGTGTTGCACCTTGTTTATCCTCTCCCTTTTAAAAAGTACCATTTTGCACAAAAGAGTTCACAAAGAATATTTCATTGGAGGCTTGTGAGAACAGATGCAAAAATACACACAGAATTACTGAGCAAATATAACAATGGAAAGAAGCCAAAGACAAAATAAAATATATGCTTCACTTTCAGAGGTGTAAAGAATCATTCACTAAACTGATATCTGTGAGATTTAATGCAAACCCCCCAGAGAAAACTGGCACTTAAAGTGTATGTTTATTTTTCAGTAAAAGGTTTTTCCTGAGATGGATATCAGAAGAATTTTCTGGTTTATGTTTAGTCCTCCAAAATTGCTTCTTGTCTTTCAAAAGATGCTGCTTCTTGCTGAAGTCTCTTCAGTGAAAGAAACACCTTCTGCAAAAGAAAATGAGGGGCTGAAGCACACACATGTGGAACAATTGTGGCACTGATCTGAGAAGAGCTATGCTCTGTAGTTATTTATAGTTCATAAAAGAATATTTGCATCAAGCATGTCCACAGGTAAATAGGAGAAGTGTACCAATATGACAAAAGTTTATTTTGACAAATTGCATTATGGTTGGAAGACCGAGAGACACTGTGAATTCTGGGCCAATGTATTTCTTTATTACTAATATTGTCTTCATAAAACAGGAAATGGGAGAGAAGAAATAAATTGTTCTGATTGCTACTCTGCAGAGGAATTGAAAGAACCCTGCTAGAGGACTTAGACAGTGCGGAGAATTTTGTGACTACTGAACTTCTCTAATTCTTGAAACTGGGCCCTCTTCTGTTCTAAGAACAGAACTATTTTTAAAAACCTGAGTTCCAGCACTAGAGAGGATGGGTGATGATGTAACTGTTACAGTGAATTAGGATACAGGAAACTGAGCTGGGATAAACACCTTCATTTATTTTCTTGAGAATGTCATTAATTAATAAATATTTTCATGTAGATTGGAAAAGTTGAAACCTTTGATATTTATATAGAGTAAACAATACGGTATCAATTTCAGAACAGGCAATTTAACTAACTGTAGGAAATGCAGAACTTCATGATCACAAAATGCCCACGATCACCTCTGGAGAGGATTTGGGGTACTACATATGCATACTAGTCTTGTCAACTAGAATCTCATCATCAATGTTTCATCATCAATGTTATATGGATGTTTTCACCAAACCAGTTTACCCGATTATGAAGTTCTGCTCAGGTGCTGTGCATTGTGAAGGGTGGTTTGGTTTGCTTAATGAAAGAACAGGAGTTGCGTGCCAGAGTAGTCTAAAGGCATCCAAGACCATCACATTTTACCACAGACTTCTTAGGTCAGTTTGTATTGTTCTTAAAACCAGAATAATTGTATAACTTTTATATGGCTAGCTTTTCAGCCTTTAATTTAAAACATAACAATCTCACAATTTGCATTTAGTCTCCTTCATAGATAATGCTGAGTGAAAATTGCAGTTAGTGAAGAGATTAATAATCAAAATATTTTTATTCATTAATTTTTATTTTTTGTTTCTCCAGCTTAATTTATTTTTAATTAATTGTCTTTTATGTGAGATATCAGAAACAGAAAGCAAGTGATATTAGCATCTTGTATATGGCTTAGAACTCATTTAGGATTTGTTTGTTCATTTGTTCATTTTTTCTTTAATTCCACCAATAAATATACAGATCTGTGCAGTAGAATTGTCCAAGCTCCAAATGGCTTCAGGGCCATTGACACTTTCTTTAGAACACAAACACTGTTTTCACCTTATTATACAATCAAACTTTGCTTCAAATCTTGCAAGCAGAGTTTATACCTTTACGAGAAACGGGGCCAAAAATCTGTTGGCTGAATTTGCAAGTATCACCAGGTCTTCTCAAATTACAGAATCAGCTGATTTTTCCCCAAACCTTCCTCTTCCTTTATTTATGGCATAAGTAAAGCTTTTTTTTTTTTCTAATGGATAAGACACGCTGGGACTGTGACAAGGACATTTGTTTAATCCTTCTGTTTTGCACTTTAGAAGAAAGGAGGAAATTGTAGGAGATTGCAGCAGATGATATGCTGATCTTATATAGTAAGGAATGTGCAAGCAGAAAATTGCTAAATATGAATTTGTAAGAGTGCAGAGCTCCAAACACATAGCATATCTCAGTATAGGACTATGCAGTAGGTACACTAGGTAGTCCTGTCATTAATACTACAATACCTCAGATATTGTAATAGCTCAGGTCCTAACTGTGTGGCCGTGAGACTTCTAGACTTTTATTTTTATTTAAGGCTACAAGAAAAAAAAATGTTTATCCTTATTTCCTTTACTTTCTTGATTTAACTTGCTTGTCTCTGATCCTAGGCTACCATCATGTGGCCACTTTGAGAATCTTCCCAAGCAACAGAAGTAAATCCTTATTACTCAGCCTGGAAACCAGCAGGGTATTGCCTGCATAAACGATGAAGGTCACATGTAGCCTTTAGAGGACTTGATTTTGCTCTTTGATGGCACTCAGTCATTTCTTATTTAGATACTTTGTTCTTTGATTTGTATTTCTTTTGTTCTGCTTTAATTGTCCCCCTACCTCCACAGTTAGATAGCTATGGAACTGGCTGGATAGCCTCATCCAAAATCTTACAGTCAATGCCTCAATGCCCAAGTGGAAATCTGTAGTGAGTAGTGTCACACAAATATCTGTGCTGGGATGGGCACTATTTAACCTCTTCATCAATGTCATGGACAGTGGGATCAAGTAAGTTTGTGGATGAAACCAGTCTGAGTGGTGCAGTTGATGCACCAGAGGAAAGGGATGCCATCCAGACAGAGCTTGACAGGCTTGAAGAGTGGGCTCATGCAAACTTTATGGAGTTCAAAAAGGCCAAGTATAAGGTTCTGCACCTTGGTTGGAGCAGTCTCCAGTCTCTGTGAGCCAGTTGCCCAGACAAGCTGTGAATGTTTGTTCACTGGAAGTTTTCAAGGCCAAGTTGGATGTGATTCTGTGCAACCTCATGGCAAGGATGTTGAACTAGGTGATTCTGATTCTGGAAGATTCCTTCCAGCACAAGTCACTCTGTGATTTGGTGGTTCTATAAAATATACTTGCAGTAAATATTCTCCAAAGCTCATGTTCTGAGCTATTATTTCAGGCTGTGACTCAAATATGGATACATTTGGTTCAAGGGTAGGAACAGAAGATCTCCAGGTCACACAAGCCTATACTGGGGAACAAAACTTTGCACCTAGTAAAGGCACTTGTGCTGGATTAATTTTTATTCATGCAATGATAGAATATTTTAGATAAACTACATGCTTAATAGATACATAGTAGAATGAGTTCTTTGTTAGAGCTCTTCATCATGTTATAATCTACATTAGAGTTGGAGACTACCACAATTTGAAATCTAAATCCAGTTTCCAAACAAATGAGATGTTTACTGTTGTGTAAACATTTCACCTTAGCCTTTTTATTGAGTGAGAATCACAGAATCCCAAAATATTCTGATTTGCTCTAAACAACTGAGCTAATCTCAGGTTTTTCTCTGTGTACAAAAAATTGCTTAAAAATTGCTGGAAAATTAGAGATAGTTTAACAAAGTTTTTTAGCTACAGATATTACTGTCTCCTAGTACTAGCTTTTATTTTATTAATTAATTTTATTTTAATAATTAATAATTTAATTTCATTTTTTCCAGAATTAAAGCTCTCGAATCTTTTTTACCAAAACATAACTTCTGTGAAGAGAGTTTATAAACTGACAAGAAGCAGATCAATTCTGACTTTGTAGGCAGATTGACCAACCAGACTAAATTATGCTTTTATTTACAGTCATTTTTTACATTATAGCTCCATACTGTGAATGTTAAACAAAACTTATTAAGTGTAGATTAAAACTGCATATTGAAGTCAACTATAATTTAGTTACATGTGTTCATTTCAGAATCCTGCGAAGAGGAATAGATACTCTCTGGGTGAAAATGAACAGGGTGAGGGGGTATGTTGTTTTTTCAGAGTGTATTTCTTTTCATTGAAAATAATGATAATTGAATCTGATTTGTTTAGACAACAGTATCTCCACTGAAAAGACTGAAAATTCTTTAGTTCAGAATTCCTTTGCCTTTTAAGTTGCAATGACAATTACCTGATTATTCCTAGAAAAATTATAGGTATCAGCCTGAAATTGTGCTTATGTAACAGTAACATAAGTACTTTTGTTTCTTTCCCATGCACTCACCACTATACTCTTACTCTGTGCTAAGTCATTTCCAGTCTAGTCTCCCCTGAGTATTGTGCGAAGAAGTATTAGGGTAGTAAATTAATTATGTGCTTCCTCTACCTTTCTGTATTTGTTAGCAAACTTGGGCTTACCATGTTCTATTAGTGGGGCTTTATGTTTGGTCAGTTTTATTCATAGATATACCTCATTCTTTGATCTGTTGTCCAATTTAGTATCCAAATGTGTTTTGCTTCACTTTTTTTTTTTTTTCCTTTCAAGCCTTTTTAACAACTATTTGCCCTGTATTTTTCAAGTTTGTGTAGTTTTTTCTACAAGATGTTCAGAGAAGTTACAGTACTTTTTAAACCCTAAATATATATAATTGTTAGCATGGTTTCCACCAACACTGAGAGCAGTCACTGTTAAAGCAACTCTATTTTTAGCTGTAAAGAAAGTTGAAACGATTCCAGGTCTGGCTGCAGTCCATCTTCATCATACTGACACATCCTTCTCAGATTTAGCAGCCTTCCCTACTGACCACAAATTTTGATCACAGATTTTCCTGATCTGGCTAACCTTTTTGTTCAAAGGAGACGTCAAAAGCTCAGCTGTGTTATCATAGGTCTGATCTAATAAGAGATTATATATTTGCTCTTTTACCTAGCAGAAAGGATGAGTTTGGAAGAAAAACATTTCTTCAGCAATTTTTCCTGCAGGTATTGGTAACCTGATGTGAGATAAGGCAATGAATTTTAGTTGAAAGATGGCAAATTTAGATTGGACAGATTTGAAGAATTTTTTTTCCTGTGAGAATGGTGAAACACTGGAACAGATTGCCTAGAGAGATTGTCAATTCCCCACCCCTGGAAGTGTTCGAGGCGATCTTGGATAGTGTCCTGAGCTACCTGATCTAGTGGGTGGCATCCTTGCCCTTGGCATGGAGTTGCAACGAAATTTTTGAGGTCCTTTCCAACCTTAACCATTCTATGATTCTATGGTTCTTCAGAAATAAACCTTTGTTAAGAGGAACAACTACTCAAAAGACAAACATTTAGCCACTTGTCAAACCAAATGAAGTGGAAGTGGCTAGAAAAATGTGACTCAGCCTAAGGCAGGGAGCAGTTTAACAGGGTGATGACAACCCTGACTCGGCTGGGCAAATTTGCTTATTTTTGTGTCAAGGGTGCTCGTACTGCTTGTATGATCCAGTGCACTAGTAAGGATTAGGGGAAAAAGCAGCTCCTGTGACTAAATAGGCATCTGACTGATTTACTGTTTAGCTGATCTGATTGTGCACAAGGAGGTGACAAAGCTGATTTATAGTAAAAGGGAAGTAACATTGGACAGCATGTGGGAAAGGATTTGAAAATGTTAGGTAAGCTTGATCCATAGTGGAAGCTAGAGCTTTGAAAAGTCATCTCAGAATGAGGAGCATGTCTCATTGGAACTCCCCAGCATGCTAAGTGGGGAATTATCTAAGCTCTGCAGTTAACATCATAGAGGGCTGTATCCTCTTATCTTCTTCATGAGAAAAGCATGAGTCTTTGTGGAACTGAGGAGTGAATCATGGATGGGCTGCAACAGCTGTGAACGTCTGCCAAAGGTAAATCCTAGCAACATTCCTTTTTAAATGGCAGGAAAAGTTCATTCTTTTCCCTCAAATTCTTCTCAGAGGCAGGAACCTTCCCCTAGTCCTCTGCTAAAGAGGTCAGGGCTATACTAGAGCAGCCCTCCTCTAACTGATAGATTTAAATCCAGCTTCTCCTTCACCTTCATTGTTTTTTATCAATCCTCAAGCAAAAAATATTTTTTTTAGTCAGAAAAATCACTGGGAAAGAGAAAAAACCCACCACCCTGAACTCTCAAATTATTTTCATGCAAAGTTCCAGATTTCAAAAGTACCTAATTAAAAAACTTTCTAACACTTAGAATAAATCAGATTTATTAAATACCTAATATTTTAAGGCTTTATAAAAATATTACCTGATTTTATTTTTTTTTCTGATGTCAAATATTATGGTCTGTAGATAGTGTTTTCTTCATAGCAACTCAGAAGGAAAATAAAATTAACCATTCTGAGGAACATTCTTAGATGTATAGAGGAAGGATGGAGAGAAATTAACAGTGGAAGGAATGGAGTGGGGAAAAAAAAAGTTTTTATTTAGTGCCCATTGTTTGTTTGTTTGGTTTGGTTTTTTTTAAACTGCTCATTTTTCAAGGTTTTATGCAAACAGCAGGAGCAGATACCGCATTTATAATAATTTATCAGATTTATTGTATAGGTCTACATGAAAGTGAGGTGACTCTCTCCCCTTTCCCCTTCTCTCTCTTTTTAGTTGATTTATTGGTTTAGCTGAATCTCCAGTAGCTGTAATGGAAACCTGGACAACAAGCTCTTATAAATGTCAGTTTTCAGATGTCTGAATCTTACTCCTAGACTGCAGAAACCAAAACAAAGGATTAAACCCACTCTCAGAATTGTGACTGAGAAAAAAACCTGAACATGTATCTTAAGGTCTTTCCCATTTGACTCTCCATGGTCTGTTTACTTGTTCTTGGCCATACGTTATGCACTCCAGGTAGTTAAAATCCTGTGAGTACAGGTCTAGTGGGAAGATGCTCTGCAGGCCAATGTGGGGGTTTAGTAGCTCCATTTAATTTTGGAAACTTAGAAAGCTGAGTTATAAACAGAGGAGGCATTAAGATGTCCTCATTCTTGAGACATATAATAATATATATATATGCAGCTTTTAGTAGTTCCCATACAGAAAGAAACATGCACAGCACACATCTCTGACTGTGCAATGTTCCTGTTTGAAGAGCAACAGCATTTAAATGACTCAAAATTGCTGTAAGAGCTAGACATAAACAAAGGTGAATGGGACATATTTTCTTAGTCTCATATTTGATTTCACAAATTAGTAGCTGATAAATTATATTTATACAAGCATTCTGTTGTCAGTGCTTGAATATTTGATTAGGAATAGTTGCGCGAATTAGCAATCAGATGCTGATGTATACGCTCTTAAGTGTTCAGGAATTTTCTGTGTTAGGCTATGTTTCACCAGTTTCTTTGAAATAAGGATCGCTTCCTAAAAGTATTCAGAATGCATATCTATTGTTTTCACGCTGAAAGATAGATCATTCTTACAAGTTTTAGTCTCTTAGGCTGCTTATCCTCACAACTATTGTGATTTGTTAGTAATCTGATCATCACCCCAGAGGCAATTTGCATGCAGTATGAGACATCAGCTTCTGAGCAGTGCTCTGAGTTTTTCTATGTAGTTCACTAAGTTTAAAACCGAAATTTCAGAATAATATCAGTTAGCTGTTTCAGATATTTCTGGTGTAATTTGGAAAACTTGTATGATCTCTATGCCACAATTCTTCACTCAGAAAAAATTAGGGCTCTGTTTTTTTCCACTCACCACCATTACCCTCCTCCTTCCTTTATAACTGAAACCATTCGTTGATTCCTCCTGATTAGACCAGAACAAGTGTGACTACATAGTACTGCAATCCTTCACAGGGCTCATTCCAACCCCTGATGTAAAGACAGCATACCCTAAGGTATATCCCAAACCTTGCTCTATCAAAATCTCTGCTTGTACGATTTGACTGTAGTTGATATTAACCTTTACAGGTGTAGAAAAAACAGATGAACTAGAACAGAAGTGTATCTAAAATTTACTTTCACTGTCAACAGATGGCAATTTACTGTAGCTGAAAATTTTTGGAAAGCAGAGACATCATCTCCAAGAAACTACTTTCCTTGTCAAGCCTGGCGCTGATGTATGTACATATGCACCCATATAGTTTGATAGTGTTATGATAGAAATCCATGAGAAAAGAAATATTACATTTTGAGATTACAGATGTGGAGTAGAAGGCTGCATGGATGTCATGCATCCCTATTATGTGAAACAGAGACCCAAAAGGTGGCAACTTAATCACTGCAGTAGAAAACTGTGGTAGAAAACTTCACTGCAGTAGAAAACTTCTGCTAACACGCCTGTATTACTTTTGGAACACTTCTTTTACTATATTTCTGTCCTTCAAGACTGCCTCACTACCCCTTTGCAGTGAAACATTTAATTAACAGCCCAAATCTCTGAACCTTTATTTCCATATCAATGCAAAGCAAAACATAGGATTTCCCCCTCTTCCTGTCTTGATGTAAACAAAAGTGGAACTAAAGAGCACCCTAAATGCCCCTAGCATACGATTGCAAACACTAACTCTGTTAACATAGCAAAACAGACTGAGAGGGGCTGTCTTTTAGTCACATGCATGTGTGAAGGAAAGATTACACAGATATCCCCCAAAAATGCCAGAAGTAGAAGGATTTAGGCAAGTTTATTTCCAAAGGCAAGAACACTAACAAACATTAAACCTAGCAGCGTAACAAACACAGACCTTGGGAAAAAGATCTCCTCTAGGCTTTTACCGTAGCCAGCACACCCTGCTGTGTGGGGGCCTTCAAACATGCCTGCAAGGAGATTGTCTTCTCCTCATAGGAGGGAGAGCTTCTCTGGAATGCAATGGAAGAAAAACATTTAATTTTCTCCGTGGAAGATGTCTCTTCTAGGAAGGAGAGACTTCCTAAGCAAAATGAGCCCTAAATCTCCTCAATAATCTTGCAGAAAGAGTCTTCTACGCTTATAGCATGGGCTTTCATTGGAACTAGCTCCACGCGGGGTTCAAATGACTGTGAAAGAAGTGGCTGGCAAGTACTAAGCACTGCCTAGAGTAAGGACTTTATGGAGTGTTAGCAGTCATTCCTTTTCACAGGCACCTAAACCCTGGGTGAAGTAACCGCAGAGTACACTGCTGTAAGTGTAGAAGACCCTTTTCACAAGATTTATTATGAGAAGTTAGGGCTCATTTTGCTTAAAAGCCTTTCCTGCCTGGAAAAGACATCTTTCCCAGAGACAGCTTGGGTGTTTACTCCTGTAAACTCTCTCTGTTCCAGAGAAGCTCTCTCTGCTATGAAGAGAAAATAAGTTCTTGCAGACGTGTTTGAAGGCCCTCACAGTGCAGGGGCCTGGGATGATAGAAGACCTGAGAAGAACAGGGGGCATGTCTTTCCCCAGGCCTTTTGTTTTTGGCACCGTTAGGTTTAATGTTCGTTTTATTTCTACTCCTCTTGCTTTTCAATATAAATTTTCCTGTATCCTTCCGTTAGTGATGTTTTTGGGCATACCTGCATGTTATCTTTCTTCACAACTGTCTTCATGGATATTTTTAATTGTATATCATGCCGTTTTGATCACTCCAAATCCACATGTAGCTTCAGTGCATCATTTTGCTAGACTGGAACTGTTACTCAGTTCAGTGTGAGAGTCTATTAAGTGCTGGATTCCAACCATTCTTGCTTTTCCGAATAAATTAGCAACAGGGGAAAATTAAAAAAAAAACAACAAACAATTGTTTGAAATTATAAGAAAACTCCAGAAAATATACTACCAGGTAATGAATTGTTTTTCTCTGAAGTCAGAAATGGTAGCATGTTGTTGGTACAAGAAAAGAGGAAGAAACATGCTGCAATTGCTAATGTGCTACCATAAAACACACCTTAACCAGAAAAAATTTATATGTTTTTATAATAAGCAGGAGACACAACAGGAAAATAAGTGTTCTACATTTTAAAAAAATGATTACTGGGCTTGTGGTCAGATTTACCACTTATTACCATTGGATTTGAGATTTCAAGTAACACTCTTCTCACTTACATACAACGTACTTCTAAATATAGTCAAAGTTCTCAAGAAACATTTACCTTCCTTTGTCTAGTTCAACCTTAGAAAAATGTGGGTTTTGTACATCCCCACCTTAAGATCACGTCTGATAAACACTAGAACAAGGAAGGAATTGGATTCAAAATGTTAGAGATAAACGCTGCTGGTTTAGTCTTACCTTGAATAATTGTATTTTCTAGTTTTAACAGAAAAATGACAAAAACCTCACATGCATCTGAATGCATTCTTTTCTAATCTAAAGTCAAGATTAACTTTATTAAATCTATGTATAAGATACTTTTAGATATAAAACAGTCACAGTAATCACAGCAATTGCAGAGAAAAATATTTTATTGAAAGAAGCAGCCAAAAGACAAAGACCAGCAATTTTTAAGGCTTTAGTATTAATAAGCTGAAACATTCCATTGAGATTCTGTTTGACTTTTTATGCTTGTTTTTTTCTTTTTTTTTTTGCTTGTTTATTATTTTGTATTTATTAAAACATGTATTTTATAACTTACATAGTGAAGGAATTAAACTTTTGCAAAAGCAATACATCATGCATTCTTAACATCTTAGGTTCATTTTTTGCATCAAAACCTGGGGTCAGATTCTCACTGAATAAACTTTTTAATGTGAACAAGACATGTGTCTGTTCCAAAGCATGTTGCCAGAAAAAAAAGAACATTTTTATCCATTATTGCCCCTCCAAATTCAGCTTAAGGTGGAAAGCTGGAATAGAAAATATCAGTGTGTATGAGTAAAGTGGTAAATTGATTTCAAACCCACTTATTATCAAGTCAGTCAACTTCCCCTCAAATGACATTCATCACTTGGTGGTATGGCTTGCAATTGCACATGTGATAACTGCAAACTAACTTCACTTATTAGATAAACCAGCTAAAAAGACAATTCCAGAGGTTAGGCTGGGCCAAGCTTCAGATATTAAGAGTTAAACAGTCATACCTTTTCAAAATGGGAGATTTATTTATTTGTTTTTCCTCATGAGTTCTGTGACTTCTGGTTTTCTGTTTAGTTTGTGTTTCTTTGTTTTAATTTGGTGTTCACTGAAAGCAGCATATTAGCCACTGAAAAAACAGGAGAACAATGGCAAGTAAGGTAGGATCTTTCTGGGATTTTAATTTCATGGCCACACTTGAACTATGTAATTTAATTTCTTCTATAATCTGACTTCTTCGTAAAAGATAAAAGTTCATTACAATATATAAAAAGTTTGAGAACTTTCTCTTCCATATACAAAAAGGAAAAAATATTAACAGCTCTGACTGCTAAGTCATACCGGGAGGTGCCTCTTTCAAGGTATTTCAAAGAAGTTGAATAAGGTTCTAGTTAGTGTTCAAGTATTCAGGGATGTACTTCAGCCCTTCAATGGGGAGTGGCCCTGACAATGGGCTTTTCTGAGGCAGTGTCTTGTGAAAAAGGAAGTCTGTTGAATCAATTTTTCATTATACTCCTAAATCAAGACATTCTCCAGTGCTGATCTGACCTGCTTCTCAGCCCAAACGATGCATAGGTACCCAGGATCTAACAAGCATTAAAATGAAGGTAAGTTTTGGTAAAAAAAAAGTTTTGCCTCTTCATCTACCCAGAGATTTAAAATTTATTTTGTCCTATACTGTTTATTTCATTATTCATTGATCAATTTCTGCATTGTCTGCTATCAAATATGAGATGGAAGGGGTAGGGACTGTTGAAAAATATGAATGAACTACCTTAAATGAAGTATAAGTTTTAGGTAGTCTTAACCAGAAAAACTGTCCTAGTGATTTGCCTTATATCTAAGGCTGTGCATTAGAACCATGAATAAAAGATTTAGTTGTTTAATGTTTGAATTAAGTGTCCAGATTAGGAACAACAGAATTTTCAAGAGCACTTGAAATAGTCTTTTCTTTTAGAATTTTAATAATTTTTTTTTTTCCAAAGAAAATGTATTTATACTAAAGCTATTTCTTAAAAAGTTAGCTCTTGTATTTAGGAAGATATAATTATAATTATTTTCAAAAATAACCTTATTCAGACACATAGGCAATCTGGAATTACACTTCAGGAAACTGTCTGGTCTCCTGAGTTTTTAAAATTGAACAGTTTGTTTTCCCGCTACTCTAAATAAGTACTCTTAAGTTTTGTGAAGCTTTTTTATGCTACTTTCGTTTTTCTTGCTCTAACTGTCTACTTCCCAGATTCTCCAGGTGGGCTCTGCACTAACAATTATAGTCTCTGCAGCTGCAGTGGTGGATGGGCTCACAGCTCCCCTTAATTTTCTTTGATTTCTCTTACTCCAGCAATATACTACTGTAGAGCAGTTGCTGCTAGGCAGCAACGAAGAGATATTGGCTGTAGTTGAAGCTCAGAAATGAAAGAAGAGGAAAAAACGAAAGGAAAGAAGTAAAATCAGTACTTTCTTAAATTAAAAAAGAATTAAAAATGCATTTTTGACACTGCAATGCTTGGAAAAAAATTTTTTTTTCTTTATGGTTATTTTTTAGATTATTTAGATTGTTGAGATAGTTTATAACCATTATATTGACTGGACTGTCTGTAAGTATATTTGGCTAGTGTGGATTTCTGCAGAGAAAAAAGAACCAGAGGATCTTTTTTAAAGAACTTGTCAGGCAGAGAATTTTATTTTGCACCTCATGGCCTGAGTTTCAGCAGTATATGCTCACTAACTGAAAGCTCTTCATAGCACAGGATGAGGACCCCTGACTTGCATCTGCATATGTCTGAGAAGAAATGTTCTCCTTTCAGTTTATCTATGCCAGCATAAATGAAAACATGTATTCTTTGACAAGTTGTGAATCACAAGCTTTTTATGTATTGACAACTTTTTCTTCCCTCCTGGTCACCTTGGGTGTCCTTATCACAGAATCACAGAATTACTAGGTTGGAAGAGACCTCCAAGATCATCGAGTCCAGCCCTTATGCTCCAGTGCTTTCACTTTACTCTTTTCTGCAAGCTGCTTCACTGTAAATAACCATAAGAAAAACCCTTGGGGGTCAGCCCAGCCATCTTTTTTCTGTTCCGCCTGCAGCAGCGGCAGATGTTATTAAGATGTTATTCAGATGTAATCCACAACTCCAGCCAGCTCCTGCAGCCCATTCTCCAAGTATTCCCCAGCATCAAGAGCTGGGGAATTAGGGATGTTAGAGGGTACATCCATCTCTAATACATTTTAGTAGCTTTTTAGATGCCTGATTTCCATGCATTTACCTGATTCCATTTACAGCCTGCTGACACTGTCCATCATCACACCCATGGGAGAAGGTGCACAGTAAGTGGAGAAGTGCATCTCAGTCATTTACAGGAGGTATTACTAGGAAATTGCAATGGCCTCACCTGAAATGTCTTTCTCTGACTCAAGTTTTTGACTTTCTTCTAAATTTATTCAGACTTTAAAAGCCTTTCTTCTCTGCCCTTTTATGTCCTCTTGTCAAATAATTGCCTCACAGATTATTTCCATTTTTATTTCTAACACCAAAAGTTGTTGCTACTATAAGATTTATTTTGTTCCTTTTCCTGTTCCACATCCCCTTTATACATGTGTTTTCCAAAAAAGCAATGTTAATATTAGTCACAAATATTTTAACTTGCTTAGTGTTTTCCATCCTCATTTTTCCCTTTCTCCTAGTTTAAATAGTCAACATACATGATTCTAGGACTGTTTTTGATTACTTCATTTCATGAGAAAGTATCAGCTGGTACCTGTGTAATAAACTCTTGAAAGCTCCTTGTTTACCCTTTGTATTTTCCCTGACCTTTTCTCTCGCCACTGCCACACACCATACAATTCCAGGAGCACCACTCATGGCACAGATCACCCCTTCCCTTTCCAGACAGTTAGTCTGGTTTCTTACCAATATACACTAAGCAGGAGGATTTATTCTTTTTTTGCTGTACACGTGCAAGGTGTGACATGCATACTACAGCTGCTACTGGTGCTACAGCTGAGATCACTCCCAGAGTGAAACAGATGGGGAAACCTCTGTCTTAAAGCTTTTCTGTTATGATTTTTTTACAGCACTTCATAAACAATGGCGGCACTCATTAAGTGATCTCTTTTTCACTATACTGTGCCAAAATAGCATTATAAATTATTCTGTATGTGTATGTATATTTTTTTCCAGCAAGCCTCTTTGCAGATTTTTCGGATGTGCTGAACATTCACACACTCATCTCCATGTGACCAGTGCCACTTGCTAGGCAATGTATGGTGAACAATATTATATGGTTCCAAGTGCTGATCCCTGGATAGAGTGTGCCTGAGGATTTAAAACTGAAAACAATCAGAGCCAAGACAAATCAGTTAGTGAGTGAAAGACTCTGAACATGGAGGCTTGTGAATTCTGCGGAGAACTCAGAAGGCTCCAGAAGTTGTTTTACATTAAAGCAACCTTAGTGCAAATACTTACTCATCAGAGAAAGAGCAACACTGTCTTTCTGATACCAGTTTTGGTCAGTCTGGAATTTGCTCACTCATTGTATCCCAAATTTAATAAATAACTCTTGCTGATACTCACTTTTTCAAATGGCAGGAATCATCTTTCCCGTCTGCTTTCAGTATCAGTAATGTCATACATGCGGTCTGGGCTTCCCATTCAAAAACAGTGTGGTGTGTACACACGTCTTCATTGGCCCTGGCACCCAGTCAAAGAGTGGGCTTGAATACAAACATCTTGAGAACAGAAGGCACCAATCAACAAGACCCCTTAAACATATGATAAACATCTGTTAAACATCGTACTCATCTCTTCACTCTTGTGACCACTGACAAGACTTGAGGAAACAGCAAGAAGTCGAGCCAGGGGGAGTTTAGGTTAGATATCAGGAAAAGGTTTTTCACCCAGAGGGTGATTGAGCCCTGGAATAGGCTCCCCCGGGAAGTGGTCATAGGACTAAGCCTGTCTGAGTTCAAGAAGTGTTTCGACAACACTCTTAGGCACATGAGTGATTCTCAAGGCATCCTCTGCAGGGTCAGGAGTTGGACTTGATGATCCTGATAGGTCCCTTCAACTTAGCATATTCTATGATTCTAAGTTTACACATAATTTTGTATTTACCTTTTATACTTGAGACATCTCTTCAGCAGTTAAGTGACTCTTTCATATTATTTCACAGATGCCAAATTAAAACATCGTGTTCTAACTGCTTTGTCAACCAAACTCAAGACTAAAGATTCCATTTCAGACCTGTGGTCCAATGTATTAGCTATGGCATATGTTACAGTCATTCCTGTCATGCTGATATTAAGCTCTTTCCAGTGTAAGACACTGTTTTCTGCTAGTCTGGCAAGCGGACAACACAAAGTAATAGGTAAGTAAATTATTAAGTAACAATTCATCCTGCACTACCCATCCCAGATGTCTAACCTGAAGTTGTTGTCAAGTCACTTTCTACAACCCATGGAGAGAAAGAGAGACCCTGCACTGGGAGAGGTGTCCAAAAGAGGTAAAAGTGAATTCAATAATTTTGAGAGCTGCAGATAGGTAAATATGATTCTCACTGCTGAAAGTCATATTCAACAAAGCTCAGAGATCACCTGCTCCACGTAAGAATATAGGTGGTGGTAGAGCTACTGGGTGTGCAAGCCTTGCTGAGAGCCATATCTTTTGCACAGTTGTGGGGCCTCTCTTCTTCTGTGTAATATCATTGTAATTGCAGATGCGATTGGGCTACATAATGTTCTGTGGATTACCAAGCGTGATTCAAGAGTTGTTTTGTCCTGGAACAATAACCTGACAAAAGAAGAAACTGAGAAATACACTGTGAAGTATATTTTGAGTTATAAGTTCTTCAATACCACTCAGGAAAATGAAGTAAGTTCTTCTGTGGTTACATGCAGTTTAGAGTGAAATGATGTATTGCTTCATCCAGTAGATCAATTTGCATGATTTCCCTTTCAATACTTAATTCACCTACCTTCATGCAATTTCTTCTTCCTCCTGTTAGGAAAGACTGCAGAAGAAGAAAAAGAAAATACGTCTTGAGTTACATTCTGGTTTTAATGCTAAAGTTAAGACACAACTTTTTTCGAAAGAAACAGAAAACATAATTAGGGAGAGTGACTGGACAGAATTTACTTACAAGTCACCCCCAGGTCAGCTATTCTCTACATGTTGTCAAAATATCCAAGCATTCATGATAATGAATCCTGTCTTACTTATAGACATATAATTTCTGAAAGCTCATTATTATCTTCTGCTACTTTTTTGGGCGTATACATTTCTTAAGAATATGACCCATAAAACTTTGAGATATTGCAGAACTATTTCATTTATTAGACATATTCAGAAAACTCCAGCTCTGTTGAGGAAGAATGTCAGAACGACCCAACTACTCTCTCTGTTTTCCCTAGCTACCCATCCGTGTATCAAGAAGATTGCCTTCTGTATCACATGGTTTTAGGAAATTTTAAAAGATCAGAGCTTTTCAGCTTCAACTCTGGACATTTTTTAAGTTTGTGAGTAAGGCTTTGTAGTAGGAGCAGTTGTTCTCTGTAAGCCAGAAAACCTATTTGCTTTCACCTAGCACTTATTCATACTTCTAGAAATAAAGCTTCATAATGAGTTTGTGAAGGAAACCTTCATGTTGCTATCAGAAAGTCAATGTAAAAGAAACAACTCTTTCTTTTTTGCCTTTCTTTGATGCAGTCTATATTCAGAATCTTTCATGCATCATATATAACATTTCCTTTTTCAATTGCACCTGGCATATCAAAGCAGAAGCTCCTGAAGATATCCAGATCTTTTCTTCATACAGGTAAGGGTCTTGAGCAAAATAAATATGAAGTCATGAAGCCATGCTTTTGTACCTGTTTGATTTACAAAACTTATATTTTCCTTATCACAGGCATGTAGGAAAAGTTTTTGAATGCCACCAATATATAAGAAATGCGAGGAAGAAAAATATTGGATGTCATATGAAAGGAATATATTTCCAACCATCAAGGAAAATCAATTTAAATATAACTGCAAGAGATTTGAGAAATAATTCAAGAGAGCTGTCTTATTACAAAGCTTTTACACCTCAGTCAATAGGTAAGTATTGTTTATTATCAACCTATCAAGAAAAATTAATTTATTCATTATTTCCTGGAGAGAAAAAACAGAAAATAAGAAGGTGGGACAAAGTCAGCATAGTAATTAGAAGTATTTAGGCATTTATCTCTGTGGGAATTTTGCACACATATGAAACAAAATGGGTTATGGCTCAAAGTTTGTGTTTTTTGTTTTTCTCTGATATAATAGCATTGTTTATCTATAGTTGGCATTTAAAGCAAAAAGACGTGCTACTGAGAAAATGATATTTAAAAGTATTATACCCTTCTTTTCCCTATTTTTTTCTCTTGCATATTCTTTTCCTTTTTTTAAAGCGCTGAGGAATCTTGATTAAAAAAAAAGACCATAAATAGTCACAAGCCTCATTTATAACCTGAATTTAAGAATACAAATATTCTCAAACATTAGTAACATTTTTATTTATTTTTTAAGTTAAAAATATCTTGGCAGTTATTTTTAATTATTGACAGTTTTGAATGATCTTATAAAATTATTTTTCTTTACTTCTCTGGGAAGTTTGAATTAATCTCATGGGTAAGAATTCACCTGAATTTTAGCAGAGACTGCAGATTCAAATGCCTTTTAAGTTATTAACATGTTGATCATACTTTAGACTTCTAACATGAGAATCAGTCTTAAGGGATGGCAAAAATATAATTCAAAACTATCAAAATTTATTCTGTGTTAGATCTCATTTAATCTATTCTAAGACATTAGAATTATTTTCTCTACCTAAAGCTTTTCACTGCAATCAGAGCCAGCTATAAGCAACATATTCTGTTTTAGGAATATAAACCATTTTCAGGAAAATCAGATTTTCTTGAAAAGACGAAAAACACAAAGAGGGTGAGTATTGCAGGGAGTGAGAGGGGTAACTAACCTGTAAGAAGGCTGTATTAGGTGTTTTCATAGTTGTCTGGGAAGATGCTCACTTCTAGACTGTCTCCCCAGGGACCACAGGGCTGAAGTCAGGAGTGAGCAGACGGGATAAGTAGGAGGGATCAGGATCTCCATTTCCTGCTTCAATCTCCATCCACTCAATCTCTTTCCCCCTGCTCAGACCAGCCACCACATTCTCTTTGAGGAGGCCAGGGTGCTGGTATTATATATATCTTATATATATATATCTTTCCTGTCCTTCTTCCCTTTCCACCTTTCTTACCTTCCCACCTTAGCAGACTTTAGCCATTGTCAGGGCTGCACGTCAACCACAGCTGGTTCAGTCAACAGCTGCTCATGTCTCAGCTCCAGGCGTGGGCCCTGTTAGCTCATCTTTTCTCTAAGCCCATTGCCAAACTTTGACAGGGCACAGCAAAATCTGAGCATGCTTGCAAGGGCTGTTTTTCACTGCGCAGGTAGTGAACTGACTGACTTACTCTTGCAAGACTACCTTGCAAGTCAGGATTGTCCTCTCCCTTCAGGGAAGAATGCACGCTTCAAGTCATGCACATGAAGAAGGGTCATTTGTATCTGGATTCCCTTTCTTTAGCAGTACCTGTTACACTCGGACAAGGAGCAATGGTTTTAAAGTGAAGGAGGAATTATTCAGATTAGGTATAAGAAATATCTTTTTTACCATGCTGGTTGTAAAACACTGGAATAGGTTACCCAGAGAGCTGATAGATAATCCATCCCTGGAAAAATTCGAGGCCAGTCTGGGTGGTGCTCTGAGCACCATAATTCAGATGCAAATGTCCCTACTGATGGCAGGAGAGTGGACTAGATGGTCTTTGAAGACCCCTTCTAACTCAACCTGTTCTGGAATTTTTACATAGGGAAGCTTCCACCTGGCCTTAACCCTAGACCAGGGATAAGCAGGTCTGCTGTCCTGCTGCTAGTTACCAACTCCTGCAACTCAAGCCTCTCTCCAGTAGTATGACATATGGTCTGACAAAGCAGGACTCAAATATGCTCTGTACTGTAGCCAGAAGCAAAATAACTCAGCCTTGTCTGGGGGCCGGGGTAGGGTGGGGGAGTCAGCCCTGAAAAAATTTCAACATGACATGTGAGAAAAGGATGAAAATAAATTGTTTCCTACTTTTGATATCCTCACAGAAGGGACAGATCGTCTGGGAATAGTGTTTCAGAGACTAAACAAATGCTGTTTACTCTTCTCCCCTTTCATGGCTCATGATGTGCACCTACCCTCAAAGGCTGCTAGAGCAAGCACAGCAACTTCATGGATGAGTCATGCTGCCGCTCATCCTCTTTGCCTCTCTTTATTTTTTTCTCTCTGGCACAACACTGCAGCCATGTCAATCGCAGACCCTGCTGACCCTCTCTACAGACACTCGCTATGCACTTCTGCCTCTGCTGGGAGGCCTTCCAGCTGCAGTTCTTCCCTTCACAGCAATGCGGCAGCAGCTGGAGAGGACTGAGGATGCTTGAGTACTCTGGCACACGCTGAGGATCAAGTGCCCCAACTTATGCTATGCTAAAAAACAACTGCAGACTTGCTTATCTAAATACAAGGCTAAAATCCTGGTTATTCAAGTATCCCTTCCTTCCAACTCTGTACTTCCTCCATAGTAAGTGCTTGCCTGCTCATTTACAGGAGAGAGAGAGAGAGAGAGAGATTTATTAAGCATCAGTAGAAATCTTCATGTATTGGATCAGACAGGTTCTCTGGGCACTAGATTCTCCAGAGAGGCTGTCGACACTCCATGCCTGGAAGTGTTCAAGGCCAGGCTGCATGGGGCTTTGACCCACCTGGTCTAGTGGAAGGTGATCCTGACCATGGCAGAGGGGTTGGAAGCAGATGATATTTAAGGTCTCCTCCAACTCATACTGTTCTATGATTTTATGAAGACTTAGTGCCACTTTAGTAACCCCATTTATGAGAGACGAAATTCCATTTTTTTCAAAGTAATACTACAAGGCTTGTGGGTAGACTTGGTGTATTCCACAAGACACATGGACACAAGTGACATGAAGCCTGTAGCAGACTGGAGGTCTCCTCTACACAAACATAGTTTGGAGAGGGCCTGCTCCTCCTGACCACCCTAGCTACCTTCTCTAGAAATACACAGAATTACACAGAATTAACCAGGTTAGAAAAGACCATCGAGATCATTAAGTCCAACCTTTTACCTAACTTAACAACCTATCCAACACCAATCCATCATCTAAACCATCCAGACCATCTAAATCATGTCACTGAGTTCATCATCCAACCTGTCCTTAAACACATCCGGGGACGGTGACTCCACCACCTCTCTGGGAAGCCCATTCCAATGGGGAATCACTCTCTCTGTGAAAAAGTTTCTCCTTATATCCAACCTAGACCTCCCCTGACACAGCCTAACATGTGAAAAAAATCCAACTCCCTCTCTTTATTTTGAGACATCACTTTTCAAGAAAATGTCACTCACTGAGTGTCTCCTCTGGGTGTTACAAACTCCTAAATACTCAGCTGTTTATTTTAAGGACTAATGTACTGTATTTGTTTTACATCAGCATAAATATGAGAAAGCATGACGTACAGAAGGTCTCTCTGTGCTCTTTATTTTTCAGAGAAGCTGAACCCACCAATCAACATCTCAGTTTCCCTTGAAAACAGAAGTATTAAAATTCACTGGAAACCTCCGCCTACTATTGGTTCTGCAAGCAACAAGTGCTTTTTGTATCAAGTGAAAATAACAGATCATAAGGTAGTAAGTTTTTGGTAGTACAATTAGTCTGTATAACATAACTTTCATAAAAATAGGCATCCTTTGAATTTCACAGACAAACAAACAAACTTTAAAGAAATCACAAGGTCTTTAATGAATAATCCAACTTGTCTCTCTGGTAAAAAAATGGAAAATCAACACATTTTGTGAAATCTTTCAGAGTCAGACTTGCATTGAAGTGGATTAGAAGGAAGTCTCACATACATAAAATAGTCTAGCAGCCTTACTTAGAATAAACTCCTTTTATCTTCCTCATCTTTCTCTTGTTCCTCTGCTTTGAACATATCTACAGGATATAAATGTAGGAGAGGAAAGCAAAAAAAAATCATTGAGACATAGAAGTGAATAAACACCTACCGAAGTGGAAAAACATGGGGGCACATAGAAGTGAGGCAGGCACAGTGTTAAAAAAAATTACATACAAGGGCACCAAGTGAGAAGGTCTTTAAGATAAAATTGAGGATAATAAGCTAGTAATGATTAAAATTATAGTTACCTAGCCAAGGAGTAAAAAATGCCTGGATGTGTTCAAGAAGAAAACTGAAGCAGTATTATAGGAGACACAAGATGAAGAAGAATGCAGCAAGCTTTAAATTCTGTGTCCTGAACAAAACAATGTCTTAATCACTGTCACAGAGACTTAACAAGCTGAGTTATTAGGGTATTCATAAGCAGGCTTGTAGATAATTTTCTAGAACATGTAAGAGAATAATGATTGAGGTATACAAGTCTGTATTTATTTATTCTGAATACCTGAATGATGACTAGCTGAATACTTATGAGCACAAATAATAATACTTCGATACAGATTGGAGTTAAGTCTACAGGTGTCTGAAAGATAGGAAGGGTTGGCAAGTACCATGGGAAACAATATAAGAATTTGAAATGTTGGGTGAGTTGGAAAGCAACAAGCCAAACTTCAGTAATAAGGAAAATCCTATGAATAGAATGTACAGGACAAATGTGTCAACACAAAATAAGGAATTAAAATATAGGCACAATGCAGAAGACACAAAGGTCTGTGGATTACACTGAACCACAAACTGAGTCAATCATTCCATGTTCTTAGGCAAAGGTCAAATGCTATTCAAGTATATATGACCTATATGTGGCAAATAAGTTGTAGGTTGTGACTAATTTGGCCTTCTAGCTACTGAGTTTTACCTAATGTTTCCTATTTCCAAAATACAAATAGGTAACAGATCTGGAAAAGTCTTGAAGGGAAAGCCTTGGGGAGGGGCAGGGGAGGGGAGACGCAAGGCACGGTACGCATGGTCAAATCTACACCGCACCAGACAGTGCCATGAGAACAGGAGATCATGTTTTCCCAACATCAAAGAAACAAAGATTCTGTGCCTCCCTGTGTCTGAGATTCGTACTTTCTACTTTAAAAATTTCTAACATCACGTTTAATTTTTATAAATGAAAGCTTCCTCTCCTGCTTTCTTTTTTTCTTCCTTCTTAAATTCATAGCATTGTTTATTTACAGAAGTTTCCTTCAGTTTTCAAAAGTGATGAATGATTTAGAGATATCTCCGTTTTGAACTCTGCCACTCCGTGTTTGGGCTTGATCTTTTGGAGTTATATTATTTCTTTTATAATACCCAATTAAAGATGTTTTGGGATACTCACAAAAATAGTAAGCGTCCTTCAGCTGAAAAATGCAAGTTTTTATTCTCCCAGAGGAGCAAGTATAGCACATTACCCATACCAAAATCTTAGACCTTGCAGTTTCATAGCTACTGTGTTTGTTCTACACATGACGTAATAAAAAATGAAAGAGGAATCAGTGTTTTCCAATTCTTGCTGTCCTGCTGCAAATGATACTTCCTTCTGTCTTATCAGTTCCAGTCTCTTTTAATTTCCAGTTTTGAGTTTTAAGACATATAAGAATCAGATTGTGTCTGGACATAAGGACTTGTTCTGAAAATCTCTTCCTACTAGTTAGAGATGTAACTAATAGTATTTAACATCCCTAGATTTATATCTGTTTAAACTGCAATGCAAAATCATCTAAAATAACCCCCCAAAACGTATCTTGATAGATTGTAAATGTCACTGCAGAGAACTATAAGTATCCATTTCATAAGCCAGCAAAAAACTGTGCAGCGCAAGTGAGGGTAAAGAAAGAGGTATGCATAAGAAACAAGATCTGGAGTGAATGGAGTGAGCCAGTGTTTATTCATGGTGGTAAGTTATTGTGTAATTACTTTTCATAAACTCTATTATTACTTCTGTTATTAACATTCAACATATTTACTTCATTACTACCTCTGTTCTTTGGGATGTGTCACTAGGCCATAACAATACCTAGGGGTCTATGGTATGCATCAGGCTCACACAGCTCTGCTGTATGGAAGGAGAGTCCTTCATCTGAGTTCTACTTTACTGGCCCTAAGAGAGTTTAGTACAGGGCTGTTCTCCTGAGTTAATTTTACCTGACTCTTGAAAAAAAATAATGATCAGCAGCCAACAAGGTCACAATATTTCCCCTTGACTGTCCTGCAAAGAACAGCCCAAGCATCTCTAAAAATACTTTAGAGTTAGTATACCAAGAAATCCACAAATGAAATAACATTCATAAATTCACATAGTCTGTAAGGACTAAGTCTAAGATTTCTTTTATGACATCTGGGGAATAATATCTGACAGAGATAGCAAATGCTTAAGCTGTCATTTAAATATATATATGGTCTGGCCCCTACAGCTCACTTGAGCACAAAATAAACAAGTGCCTTGTAATAGTTTTCCTTTAGCTGCTATGACTAGATTTTTAACATTGGTGTGCTTACAAGGAGAACTTGTGCTTTCCCATGATGAGAAACATGCCTCCACATGCAGAAGTTTCCTGACGTCAGGTTAGGTAAAGAGGAAGTAGTATAATAGTGTCATACTATATTTGTAGAGAAACTTGTGTCTGTGTGTTGACATGAAAAAAAACGTACAATGCTAGCAAAACAAAACAAATTAAATATCATTATTTAATGCAACAGACTGCGTATTTTGGAATGTATCTTTTTGATCTATTGAGCTTCCATTACATATTTACCTGAAGACAGGAAATGCAAGGACAGACATTATTATTCTTGCAATGGACGGAACGTAAATCCAGTTATGGGGTTTATCAGATGTTAACTGTCTACTCTATCAGAACCTTCTACTATCACTGGTCTGCTGAAACCTTTGTTGACCTGGATTCACTAATTTAATTTCAAAAGAATTTCACTTGTGAAGCCAAAGAGAGAAACTTAATTGTTCTTCACACTTACTGTGGTTAAGAAGACAAGGACATTGGAATCTTGAAATATTATTAGGAGATTCTCCTTTCTTCTCACTGAATACCTAGAAAGCCTAGGACCACAGCATGGCCTAGAGGAGTCTGTCTGGTCTGTCTGCCTGGTGTCAGGCTGGACACATCCAGTGTGTAGACAGAGGAGATTAGGAGGGGTTTTCTTGGTGGAAGAATGTAGATTTACTCGTTTCCTACCAGCATCTCACCAGAAGAAGGAAATGGAGTTGAGCAGTCACCTGCTCCAGCCGACCAAAACTTGCTCTCAGCATCTGCAACTCTCCTTCAATTGTTTTCAACACCGTTGCTTTCCCAGCTTCCAATACAGATGTTGTTGATGTTCAACAATCACTGCAGGTTTCCTCCATTTCAGAAAATTTTATTGTGGAGAAGGCCACCACTATTTGGAGTAACCTGAAGGAAAAACATCCATTCAATGTTTTTATTTTGAAATATGTCAATTTTTCTGCTGTTGCAGGACCCGTTTCTACTGAAAATCTTGAATAAGCATGCCATGACCTGTTTTTGTTTGCTTCTCTCTAACATTCCAATGTTTCATCTAGGAAATGTGCTACATTTCTTTAAGAATGCATTTTAAAAAGGCATTTCAGCCTCCATTTAAAAAAAGCTGAAACATCAAAATGAAATAACATAATTCAAAACATAACTAAAATATTTGTTCTGAAATGTTCCTTTGACATGAAAAGAATTTGTTAATTTTCTCATGGGGAACATATTCATTCTCCATTGGAATTAGCATATTCCCTTGAAAAAACCATCACATTTTAAATTGATGTGAGCTGTTTACTATAGAAACTTTATGCTAAAAATAGAAATGTTGGATCAGCTTTATTCATATGTGAAAACTTTAAATAATTGTTCTAATTTTTAGAGCTGATGAACATTCATAGATCGCTTTGAAGTTAATAGTAATCCAGAGGTGTTCTGCATTTTTGCAAATCAGGGCATTTGTTTTGGCTTCAAAGTACTGTTATTTGCAACAAAGTTTAAGCATTTGCATCTGGAAAACCCTCACCATAAAATGGTCTACCAAAAAGAATATATGTGCTTCTTTTTGTTGCTGCTTTACAAAATGCATGAAGTGAGAAAGCAGGAGAAGTAAACCTCATTGTGGTTTAGCTGATACTAAGACCAGAGGTTCCTCTTCTCCTGGGTGTGTGCATGGTAGTGGTGAGTAGAATGATGCAGAGCAATTACCTCAAAAAAAAAAAAGAAAAGAAAAAAAAAGAAAAAAAAAGAAATTCTTTTTCACAGTCCAGAGATTTTTCAGAATAAGTTTGCGAGCCCTCAACTCAAAAGAAAAGAAGGAAACAACTCTCTACTCATCTTAGAGTGAATAAAGAGTAGTTTTGTACTTTACAGAAAATAAGTCTTTTTCCCATACGCAGTTCTGTCGCCAAGTTTTTTCAGTTTTGTTTTTTGGTTTTTGGTTTTTTTATTTCATATCAAATTTCTGGAAATCTGTAAATTCTTGGTTTAAACTATAGTTAAGTTCAGGCTTAGAACTTTTGTTCCATTACTTTGTTTTTTTGATGTTGATGTAGATTGATCCTAAACCCACGTTTTAACCAAACTCCAATTATTAAGAGCTGTTTTCATCTCTTTTTCTTCAAATTAGTTCAAAACAATCCAAAATTGTTGTGGTTCTAAGACTAGATATTAAACAAAAAATAAATTTTGCCAGAAATACACTTTTGAGTCAATTGAAGGTATTGGTATTTTGGTATTTCAAGTATTTTGTAGGAAGGAATGCAAGGTAGAGAGCAGTAGTATCTGTTAACAGTATAAATATGTATTGTTGCCATTTCTTTAGGACTATGCCAAGCAGGGTTAAAAAAGGTAAGTATAATAGAAACCAAATGTTGCTTCTTGAATCAAAGAGAGTATTTGGGGGCTTTTTTTAGTTGCTTTTATTTTCATTTTGCCTTAAATCAGTTACAGCTGTAAAGGAGTGAGGAGGGAGCAGCAGAGGACTCATGGTGTATGGAGATGGGAGGTGGCAACAGCAGGAATCCAAAAGAAGTTGGAACAGCATTAGGAATGTCAATAGCAGATGGACAGAAGGTTTGATATCCAAAGGAATCAAGGCTGGATGGAAGTATCCAGCAGGCCATGCCCAGCATATAAGAGCAGAATTCCAGGAAAAGCAGGGGATGGAGTCTACTGGAAAGGAAGGGAGCAAGAGAAAGTGCTGGATCAAGGCAGCACCAAGGCTGAGGGCTAAAAAGAGATGAAAGGAACAATGCTGAAATCAGAAGCCCCTTTCTCCTAAAAGGCTGCAAAAAATATTTCTTTAAATCCATGACGGTTCAGGAATAGTGCAATATTTATGAGTCAATATATAGTTCATCCATTTATGAACTACCCTAGCGTCTCACATATTATTAACACTACTTTTCCCTCTTCTTTTTTAAGAAAAGACAATGGATGTCTTGCTGCTAAGCCTCACATTGTTTTGTCTTCTGATTTTCCTTGGAGGTTTGCTGATACATGCATGTAGAAGGTAGTGTATATTTCTGGAAGTTTGTATAAATTTCTGGTGGAAGGGAAGTCAGGATGAGGATAAAGCATACAATGGGTAAAAGTCAAACACAGATCTTCTCAGATAAATTATGTTTACAAGAAGCAGTTAATTGTGTAAGCCTTATAAGCCTTATCTCTCAGCTCCGATCACATTCCCCCATAGCCCCAGTCTCCCACCCTACTCTCAGATGCCTTTCTGCCACTATAAGTGACATTCTTTAATCTTATTCTCACTGCTGGCTCTCTATCCTCAGTGTGACTACTTCATGCTTTCTCAGGTTCAGCTTTCAAGACCACAAATGTTATTCATGTTGAAGATGAAGTGCACTTACCATGTTGCCTAATTTCATTTCATAATCTATGGGTGTTATGAAAGCAGTCTTTTACTCTAAACTGGACAGTTGACAAGAAACAAATAAAAAGGGGAACTCAGGTTGATGGAGGGAATTTGTTTTTCTGTACTATCACTAATACTAGTACAGCAAAGTAATAGTAGTGGTCCTACACCCATCAACAGTTAATGCAGCCAACTTTCTTTGTGTCACTACTTTTCTGTTTGGCTACATAGCTTTCCTATTGACATGGCAGTGAAGGCTTTCTTGAACTGCAAAATAAACTTGTTCAAGATAGGATGATAAGATGCATTAACATTTGGCAGTTGCATTATGCAAATGGAACATCTGCTAAAAATAAATTTATTATTTTATTAATGACTAAATATTATTCCTGATTTATATAAAAGAAGTTATCAATTTTTAATTATGAAGAGCATACCTAAGAGTAATTTTTTAAGCTATAGACATAGTAGCATGACGCAAGTTCTCACTTTTCTTGGAAATCATACATTTGTGTGTATGATTCCAGATCTTTTAAAACCCTGGCAGGCTAAAAACCAGGCAGGCTGAAAAAGAGCTAGGGAAATTGTTGAAAAAAAATGTCTGCAGTAAAAAAAAAAAAAAGAAATTATTAAATGGCTTTAGAAATTATAGATGTGTGTCTCTTTGGAATGTGTATTACAAAGCCTTATTGACTGATCTGTTCTTGCAGACAATAATAGTTGTATGCCTGTATCACTGTTTTGTAGGTATAGATGCCTAGAACTTATGAGCATGCCTGTTCCACATCCTTCAGATAATATCAAAACTTGGTTAGCAGATGAGACTCACCACCAGGTAGTGTGTATGTATTTTTTCTCTCACTACACTGACACACGTGGTATTACTTGCAATCAGAATGGTACATTTAGAGCAGCAAGTAATTTTTAAGAAAAACTGGGAAAAAGGTATGCACAGCATTTGTAGTGAAGTCAGAAGAGAACAGAGGCTACAGGATAATTATCTCAGCAGACACAATAGAGAAAATCCTCAGGGAACTATAACCTCTAGTGTGCCTCAAGGTGTTTCTGCACTCAATGCAATGGGTCAACATTTTACAGAATCACAGAATGTGTGGAGTTGGAAGGAGTGATTGCCCTGACTCCCTGAAAAATAGTCAGTTATGGGGTATTATACATATAAGCATGCAGGCCAGTTATCAAAGGGAACTATTTTGTGGAGACCTGCAAGTCATTTGCTATGCTGTAGTAATTGTGCGCATTCTTATAGAAAATAAGAGGAGGGTCCGCAATGCATGAAATGTAACCTACACCAACTGTGCAACTGCTGTGGGACATGCACAGAGGTGTTTACTTTGGAAGAGCTGATGTGCTGTAAGTTCAGATGTTTACTTACCTCATGGCAAGTAACAAGTCTATATTCAACTGGGCAAAACAGAAAAAAATATTTGCAATATTCTTATTGCTGTTCATTGTTGTTTGAGTTATAGGAAAAAAACGTGCTCGTCAGGCAGTAGTTTAGATCCCTGTGACTCTGTAGAATTTACACAGTGAACTGTATTCCCTGAGGCATGGTAGGATTGCTTCTTACCTTGTTCTTCCATAGCGCATGATAAGAAGGCACAGTTGTGCCCAAATTATGGGAGTTTTTTTTGGGAAAACATCATTGAAATAGAAAAGTGTAATGAGGATTTTCTCTGCCTTTATATTCCTTTTTTTCAGAGCCTCTGCAGGATTTCTATTAATTTTACTCTATCCTGCTGTATTATTATACTTATGCTGCAATATCAAAATGTCTTCTAGTAGTCCATTCAAGAGTGTAACTAACAATTGCCAATGTGAGATGTTATGCCAACTTCTTCCCCAAGGGAAAAATGTATGCCATGCAATATTGTGTTTTGGTTTTAGTGTGATGTATCTACATGATTGCAAACTCTGACAGAAACCGCAGATCATCTCAATCCATAAATCATAATTTGAATTATGAGGCAGGAGGCATGGATTATTTCACTTAATTTTACCTTCCCAAAATAAATTTATTGGAAAACCAATGTGCATATGCTATATTATCATATTAAAAATTATTAGATTGAAGTGTTTTGAACTTGCATCTGGAGTTCATTCTGCAAGCCTTGGACTGGTTCCCAAGTGCAGGCTGTGCTCCTCTTCTTCTCTACAGTCATCTTTTCAGAAAAGTTCAAGAGCTACAGATCTGATCTGAAGCCAAGTCTCTTATTCTCAAGATTTAGAGTAATTTCTATGACATTTCTGATCAAAATCATCTTTTCTGTGCCAAAATCATTCTCACCCTTTTTACCAGTAATGGTGTGAAAATTAACTGATAATACCAGTTTTGGCCACCACATATGGGTTGGCAGAATGTAAACACAAGATCATCACCATCAAGCTTATATTCTGTATCTCTTTCCATGCACTGCTATTTAGAGGTCTTTGTATTCATTATATCAATAAAAATCAAGCTAATCATCACCAAAAAATCTATATTTAATATCCTTGACTGTGAAAAAAGTGATTTCTGTCCCCAAAGTGCTACCAAAACTGAATAAACCTTTGAAAGGAAGACCTCAGCATAGCTATGTAATTATTACCAAGATGATTGCAACAAGTGACTGAGATGACACTGTGGTCTTGTGACTGAAGTGTCTGTTGATGGCACTTCTAAGAAAGATATGGAAAAAATATCAGTATCTCAGCTATTGCTAACACCTGAAATAGCAAAGACATTGATTGTGGGGAATGGTGCTGAGGTAATCTGCTTTACCCAACAAATAAAAATAACCTCTGAAAGCTAGACTGTGACTTTGACATAAACCTGAGGTACATAGTCATTTCATCCCAGAGGATGCCAAGCAACAGAGTTAGGGCTCAAAACAACTAAGCAAATTTATCTGTAAGCAACTTGTAGGTCGAGAGAGTAGTTTGTATGATCTCTGTATGCCAGTTGTGACAAAGTAATCTGTACTGATTGATCTCAGATACACCAAATAAGTAGTGTGCTTGTTAGAATATTCAGAATCTGTAATGCCATTGAATGCAGATGTTATGCATAATATAATTTTCATCCAACAGCAACATATATCAATGCAGACAGAGATAAACTCAGAGGTTACTGTGGGAATACCAGAAGAGGACAAAAATGAGAACATTCAACAACAGAAAGGACTCTGGATTAGAAGACCTATATAGACGATATGCCTTTTTTTATCTGTATGTAAAAGTACCTTTCTATAAGGTGGATAATATTCTAATGGATCTAAGAACAACTGATATGGGAATTTGTCTGAGCCAAATAATTTGAAGCATTTTTTGCTTTTGATATTATGCAATTCTTAAAATGAGCTTTGAACCACAAACACAAAGCAGTATCTTACAATTTATCTCTAACAAGAACTGATCTTCAGCTCAATAAAATTACAGCAGCTCTGACAATATGATCCAATACTGAGGCCCACTTGGGTTAAAATAAAATTAAATTTAATGTTTCATAATGTTGCAATAACTTCCAATTACTATCTGATAGATCAATACCTTTGAAGACTGGCCGTTTACACAAATCTCATACCAGGTGCTCAAGATCTGATTGAAGTGGCCATGAGAAATGGTGGAAGCAGTGAATGTTTCTAGCAACAGCGGAGTCTCACAAGCGTTCTCTAAAGCTGCAAAAAAAATCACTTTCTGAGTCCCTGCATTGTGTAAGCAGACATCAACCAGGAAGAAGAATCGTGTGAAGATATAAAGTCTTTCAATATTGTGGAATTATTCCTTTGCAGTTAGTTAAAGAAGAAAACTTTAGATGAGTTAAAGAAAGTAAGATTTTCTGCTGTATCGCAATTGTTTAAATAAGTTTAACTACGAGATGTTAAAGCTTAGAACTAACTATTTTCATTTATTTTTTCCTGTACTTTTAAAAAAATCTTTCCTGATGTTTTCATGAGGTGATGAGTTATGCCAGTTCATTTTCAGGTACGCAACCAGGGCAGATTATTTTACCTCTTAGTTGGGAAAGTATTTATTTGACTAGAAGAACAGGAATTGATTTTACAAGGAGGACATTTCTTTTTTGGAGGTGGGAAACACAAATCAATGGTGGACATAATTTTCTGGAAGGTTTGGAAGATATTTAATAATTATTTGCTTTCATTTCTGATGACATTTCTCCATGTTCAGAATAATACTGATTGAAGGAAATCATTGAATACCTGGAAATAACATATTATGTATTATTGTAGAGAACAATATAAAACTTTTGTTTGTGCTTTTGAAACATTTAGTTTATAAGACACACTTCTGTGCAGAGTCTCGATTCACCTGAATGTGGGTTTTTTTGATAAAAATTCCCTCACCACTGCACTATTTCTTCTTTATTACTAAGAAAGATTAATGACATCTGAAAAGCCCAAGCTAGAAATGTCTGAAAAACAAAAGGACTATCAATGGCTTTGTTTGTTATAAGATCAAGTTCATGACCTCATGGAAAATCAGTCAACTTTAGAAGATAGTGTCACCTTTCCTCTTGCATTGTACTTTTACAGAAAGTAAGGACATCCTTAACTTTGAACATCAGTGCTCTTCCCTCCATACCTGTCAATCTGATGCTCATGAAAATCATCAGGGAGAATGTCAGTGGTAGTTATCCGATACTGAACCAAGTTTCAGTAAGACAACTCCTGTAATGTCTCCTTTTCTGTCTTGAGTGCAGATGGAAAAACCCTCAACCAACATCCTCATTTTTCTCTTGGATGGTCAGATGCCACCTCTGTGGGTAGACGATGCAATTTATGCCATTGGCCATGGTTCACACATTTTCTCAAGAAGAGGGTAAAGAATTGCTACTTTCAGACAGAAATCATTACAAGGAGGTATTTAGAAAGCATCATGAACTTACAGATCCATTTCTTGGTGAGGATATAGAATAAATAAAAGGAAGCAATCAGAATATAAGTGAGTTAAGTGGGATAGAGGAGCATCACACACTGGCCACTTACATCTGGAACACAGACTTTACAGAGTGAAATTCTGCCACAGTGAATAGTATATTGTTCCTTAAAATATTTTTTATATACATGCATTTTATATATATAGTTTTGGCTTACCATACTTGAAACATAAACCATTGCCACGGTTTAAAATAAGAAAAAGAACATGCAGTTTAAAGAAATTTTATCATTTTACCTGGAAATAGAAGAATTTTTTTAGATTAAAAGGGCTTTTCTTGCAAGAGGCCTCAGTTTCAGTTAATATAGAGTTTACTCACATGCACGTGGCAACCTGCAGAGACTCATCACACAAAACAATTCTATAATATCAGTTGTATTGAAAATTAAAGTGCAAATTTGATAAGACAAAATTCAATATCTGAACCTTTCCAAGGAATATTTGACCAAATTATTTATAAAATGGTAGAATTTTTCCTTGAAATAAAATATTATTCTAAACCTGTTCTCCAGTAGTGGGTTTATGTGCAATATATACAGAAAGAAATATAATGATCTGAAAATGAAACTACGATCTGAAATGAAACTATATACCACCCTCAGTATGGCATTAAGCAGTTAAGTATATACAAAATGCTCAGCAAGTTTACTGTCAACACCAAACTGAGTGGTAGAGTTGAGAAGCCTGAGGGACAGGATGTCATACAGAAGGACCTGGACAAGCTTTCAGAGCTGGCCCATAGGAATCTCATGGAGTTCAAAAAGACCAAGTGCAAGGTACTGCACTTTGGTTGGGGCAACCCCCAGCATCAATACAGGCTGGAGATGAACAGGTCAAGAGCAGCCCCGCTGAGAAGGACTAGGGGGTGCTAGTGGATGAGAGGCTGAGCCAGCAAGGTGCACTCATAGCCCAGAAAACCAATTGTGTCCTGTGCCGCATCAAAAGCAGCGTGGGCAGCAGGACAAGAGAGATGATTCTGCCTCTCTACTCCACTCTGATGGGAGCCCATCTGAAGTGCTGTGTCTAGCTCTGGAGTCCGCAGCACAGGAAGGACATTTACCTGTCAGATCAGGCCCAGAGGAGCCTACAAAAGTTATCAGAGGGCTGACGCACCTCTCCCTATGAAGACAGGCTGAGAGACTTTGAGTTATTCAGCCTGGAGAAGAGAAGGCTTCAAGGAAGACCTTATAGGACTTTCCAGTACCTAAAAGGGGCTCATAAGATTCCTGAGCAAGGACATTTTACAAGAGAACATAATAATAGTACAAGAAAAAATGGCTTTAAACTGAAAGAAGGTAGATTTATATTAGATACTAGGAAGAAATTCTTTACTGTGAGGCTGGTGAGGCATCGGACCAGGTTGTCCAGAGATGTGGATGCTCCATCCCTGCTGGTGTTCAAGCCAGGTTGGATGGGGCCTTGAGCAACCTGGTCTAGTGGAAAGTGTCCCTGTTCATGGGAATTGGAAATAGATGGTCTTTAAAGGTTCCTTCCCCCCCAATAATTCTATGATTCTCTGAAAATCTTACTCACCTTAGCTTGCTTATCCCTGTGAATGAAGTGCTTGCCTTTATCTTACTTGTGAATTAAATTCCTGTGTATAGGATTTCACCGTCTGGTATTGAAATGGCACAACCTGATGAGACACTGGACAGTGCATTATACAGAGAGCTTGCTTTTCCTCTCCACTTATGCATTTGCAAAGGGCTCTGGAAATAAAATCCCTTTGTCAGGGTTGTAATCTCCTGTGATACATCATGAATGTGGGCTTTATGCTTTCAACTCCAAGTCCCTACTTCCATCAAGTACTTACAGCACACAGGAATCTAGGATTGGAGCATTATTTAATGTTTGTGTTTCTTCCTGAACATCATCGACTGTGCAGATAAAGACATATTGTACTGAAGCTTCTAAAGGAATAATAGCCCCTTCTCTCTGCTTTGTAGGAGAATAATTGCAATAGGACGATGGGAATCATAGAAACAACCCTCAGACTTGGGACTCCGTACGAAGGCTGATCAGGTTGCCCAATGCTGCCACCTACCGCAAAAACAACCTGCTTTCAATGAGAAATACTGCCCAAGTTTTCAAAATGTTTTATGTCAGGGCAAATCTGCCACTTTAACTGCGCAGATATAACTAAAGAATTCCACCTCCCTCGCTAGCTTGAAGACCTGGCCTTATTAAGGAGAAGATACATCTCTCCTAATTTTAGCTTCCTCAGGTTTGGGTGTCTAATCAAACACAGCTGGCCAGGGCCCTGGGATATTTAGAGATCTCCAGCAATCCTAGCCTAAATAAGTGTTCAAGATGAGATGACAATCTCTTTCTCACCAGATCATCAGGTTCAGAGTAGATGTCCACATTTTCTTGACCCAGTTATTCTGGCTCTTCCTACCCAGGTGAAAGGAGCTACTTTGGCCAAAGAACAGCTTGGCAGGTTTGATGAGAAATAGTCTTGATGAAGAGCAAGGGCAGAGAAACTTAAGCTACAGTGTTTAGGCTGAAGTCTGAGTTCACAATTTTTTTCTTATCACTATCAAAAAGAAGATCAAGCATCTAACTTACACATAAGTGTATACTGTTGTAAGTTTCACCAAAGTGAAATGCATCAAACATGTAAAGGAAGCATAGTAGCAGTGGGTAGTAGTAGTAGTGGGATGTGTACGTACACATGTAGAAGTACCATGGTCAAGGACATGCATCAGTATTCCTCAGGGTGAAGTATATGGTGCACTGCCTGTGTGTCTCCATTGCAGATGTGCATGTTATCTGCTGGCATTTGGTTAGTCAACTGGCACAACTTGGTCTGCTTTTATCTCAAGGAACCAGAAGATTCCTACAAAGTAACTTTAAAGATAAAGATGACATTCAGAATGAAAAATGCTTTGGTGCAGCATGGTGTTGTGCTTAGAATTATATTACTGCATCTCATCAGAATACATATATCAGCATATTTTTGGTAATCTCAGAAAAAAATCTAGGTCATGCTTTTGAATGCTAATTGCCTAGAAATTGCTAATTGCCTGTCGCCATGCTCTGATTCTTCTGAAACTTGGCAGATGATCAAACCCTTACCCTTCGGACAACTAGTTAGAGAATATAATTTTGGGATTTAGATCAGGAAAAATTTTGAGTGACCCAGGATGAGCTAAGTATTTGACACCTTTGAATCAAAACCAAAATGGCTTTACTCAGTTTCCTCTTAATATCGTCTAATTTTGTAAAACCTACCACAGTAGCTGAAATGAATTCAAAGCTTGAAAGCATTAAAAAATACAAATATAATAGATAGTCAAAATAAGCCATTAACAAAGAAGGAAAGAGTAGATGAAAGTGGAGATAAAAATGAAAAAAATTACTATTGCAGATGATATGACCATATTATTATGTTTTCATTACCTTACAAAATTAGTTTGCATCCAGCAAGCTGTCACTTTGCATCCACACAAATGAAAAATAATTGTATTTTAAAGCTTGTTTTGGCTTCTGGCTGTCATTTACTTTTTTAATCAATGGAGAGAATGAGAAATGGTGTGATTATATAGATATTCTAGACCAAAACAACTAACAGTTACTAGTTTTATCCTTGATTTTGTACAAAGGCTACTAGGTGGGGAAAACTTTTTCCAGTTTTTAAACTATAGAGTTGCTTGCTACAGGATGTTGAAAAGGCACATGAGTTTAACAGGATACTGGAGAAAACCATGCAAATATATCTATTATAAAGTTGTTAGGCACAAAGTAAACTCTTCTGACTCATGTGGTTATCTGCTCAACAATTGCAAGACACAGTGAGAATACTTCTGCCCTCTTGTTGGTTTCTCCCAAGGCTCCTGCTACTTGCACTGTCTTAGAGAAAATAGACTGCTGATCTAGGTCAGCCTGATTTTTAGAGCAGTTGGAGGAACTGCTGAGGCACTGTAGGTGTTTCCAAGATGGGGGATTAATGAGGTCACTGCTAAGGCTGAAAGCAAGTGTGATCTCTGTCTTCAAGAGAACAGCAAGTTGTGCTGCTCAGCTAACACCTAAAACCCCATGTCTTCATAAAGTCATCCAGTTCACCTTCACTCATGGACTTCATCGTCTAGGCAAAGTTTATTTGCCTAGGCTTTTAATGATAGTTTGGCAAGGAATTTTATCCACTTAGTAACGTCTTGATTCACAGGGTGTTTTTTATAGAACAAAATGTTTTATTTAAAAACATGGGATGAGAAAGCTTTACCCCGATTCCTTTTGGATATATAATAAAAATAAAAAGAAATGCATTTACCATGGACTGTTCTATCACATGGCAGCAATAGAAAGAGATGGACACAAGCAAAATTGTGCCCACTTTCTGCAGGCTGGGGAGGATTTACAATGACGTATATTCATTATACTGTGAATATAGTCAGGTTTGATTTATTGTAAGCCGGCCCTACTTGACTGAAGTCTGTGAAGTAAGAGGCATTCAGGGTTATATAAAAAATAAACTATTACATTGTTACATCTTTTAATTGATTGCTTCATGAAAACCAGCAAAAATAAAATAACAGAATACCCATCTCATATATAGTATATATTTTGGGTTCCTTAGGACTGAAGGTAGTGTAATAGGGAAAGGCTGTGCTTGATGAGAAGGCTGGTCTTGGTAATTTGAAACAAAAAAGCTTCAAGATAACTTGTTTGGGAAATTTATCTTGTTCATCTCCTGCCATATTCCTATCCCAGGGATTTGTACTGAAAGTGTTAAGGAACCCACTTTCCAGCAGTGAAAAGTAGGGCACTACTGATCTTTGCGTGAGCACAGAGTCCCAGGCCCACTCCACTGGAGAGTGATAGGTTGCTTCTCTCTCAGCTTTAGAGCAATGGTTTGTATTAGCACAGAAAAATTTCGGGTAGAGGCAGCAGACTTCAGATGATGAAGTTAGTGGAAACATGGTGATTATCAGGCCATGATGATTATTGACTTATTAACCCAGTATATCCTGTGATCTCTGTAAATGATGGTTTCCTAGGGCACCTCAGCCCTCAACTGGGAGCATTGCTGATGAGTTGGTTCTTTGAAACAACTGAGAGTTCTTCTCACTAGAAATAGGCCTTTTTGTTGGTTTTAGTATCTTTATTTTTTTAATGTGAGTGGATTTTAAACACTAGGTGTCAGTCAGTCACCTCAGAATAGCACACTCTGAAACACAAGCACATTTGTCTTTGGAAAAAAAGTCTTTACAGAGAGCATGTACAGTTATGTGCACATTATATAATAACTGCAATCATGCCAAAAATAGGTGAGGCAATTATTCCATAGGGCTGTTTAGCAGCCACAGACCCCAGAGCCGGAAAATGTCAAGAAAACCCTCTTGCAGAAAGACCCTTGCACACACTGTAGTAAGTATGCACACTGTTGCAGTAAAAGATTTATTAATTTGTTCTCTAGTGCTACAGGTGACTGATAAATTTCTCTTTCTTCCACCCATCCTACTCTAGCTTCAGGATCATTTGTAAAAAAAAATATGTTTCAAAAGAAAGGACACCATTCCTGACCTTTGGAGGTTACTCCCCACAGGGCAACATGGACATACAGAAACTTATGCCTTCATTCAAGATGTTGTGACAGCTGAGGTGTTGTCAACGTTTTGAGTATTGCTTCTTTTATCATTTCTCCAAACAGGCCAGTTGCCTGGTGGTGAACTGCAACAAGAGTCACTGCACTTAGTGGGTCAGGCCCCTCAGGCAACTCTGTGCAGATAATCTCAGTTTTTGTGGATTTGGCTTTTAATGACCTGGTATCTCAAGAGATGCAGATAATGGAACTGTCTCTATAGAATAATGATACATAAGAGGAGCTGTTTGCTTAAGCACTGCTGTGAGTCTACAGACATAGTGCCTCATGACCCAACTAATTTGTCCTCATTGGGATCCCAGCATGGATATGTAGGATGTTGATGTCATCCTGCTATCTCTCTTCTGCACAATTTGGGCACCCAGACTTCTCTTTGGATTGTATCATGGAGCTCTCCCAAATGCTCATATCTCCACTAGATTTCAGGGCACATACATCCTTTGGGTCACTTAACCAGTTTCTGTAATTTGGCTTTGTAGTTACTGAGGTTTTTTTATTATTCACTTCAGTTACAATTTGATTCATTAATCTCAGTAATCTTCCAAAAATCTATTACCTATTCTTGAAACATATTTATATTGTGTTTCTTTCTTGGAATTCATACATGTGTATAATTTCAAATATTTTTAATACTATGCCGTTGTGTAACTTGAACGGAAACTTACTCTAGAGTGCATGAAGAAGCGTATTTTACAATTCTGATCTCTATGTTTTCAGATATATATTTAAAATTACTCATCTCTACTGTGAGGAGAAATGTTTTTTATGATATGCTGACCCCATAATATAACATATTTTTTTTATCCAATCTATGAGATCCTAGGTTTCTAGGCTTATGCTACTCTTGATTGAACTCATTATGTGCCTGAAGCCCAAGAGTGACCCAGCGTCACGAGTATTGTCTTTGCCTCACTCAGAACAGGAGCTCGGAACATGAAGCATGTGGTACTAAGCTGATTCAATCTGTAATGTACAGTCATAAGAAAAAAATTATATCCTTCCAAATTATCATGTGGATCTTTTGTTCCAAACTGGCCACACAAAGCTGGATTTGGTGTTTTACTGCTGAAGTAGAAAAAATGAGCACCTCAATAAGAGCTCTATATCCATCATTTTGGGGAGCCTTTCATGTCTGTGAAGGTTGAATGAGTTGGCCTGACACAGAATCTGCCCTATCCCTTGATGATTACTTCCTTAATGTTTGAGAACATTGAATATTTATCAGACTTTTACCTTCAGTCAAACTCTAGCTGAATCTAGCTAGCAAGATTGAGAGGCAAAAAGAGGTGACTGAGAGACAGGTATCCATCTATACATACAGCAGGATCTGTCCAATTTCATTTACCTGATAAATCAGGCTGGAAGATCTTGAAGGCACCCTGGTATTCTGTAAAGTGAAATTGTCAAATTACTAATATACCATGTATGAGATCTGACCTTCAATAAAGTTGGATATATTTATTTAACTCAACTAAATCAATCTCACACATATTAATAGTCTTTCAGCTAGTGAGCTGATGGGTATGCTTCATACTTAATAGTATTGAAGACTAAATTCTGTTTTTGTAATCAATAGAGCGTAAAATAACCCACAGACTCAAAATGGTGAACTTTTTTCTTTGCCTCTGTAAAAAGTCTTTCCTTAAATGACACTGAGTGAAAAAGCTCTCTGAAAAACAGCATCAATTATTTTACAATGCACTTAAAAGCAGGAAATTGTCAAAGAAACCAAATAAGATAAAGAGTGAGCTTCTTGGAAATATTAAATAGCTGTTTAGAAAGCATGCAACTCATTATCATGGTTGCACACATCCTAAAGATGTGTTCAGCTCTGTTATAAGAATATAATTTTTGCACTTGTGCTGAATACAAATCAAATAATTACAAAAACTTTATGAGGGCACACCGACCTTATTCCCAAAGAAATCAATAGCAAAGTTCTCACTAAGTATATGGATTTTCTTTATTCCATTGAAACAATGAAAAGTGCATACAATTCTTGTACAAGGCCTGACTGTTAAAGCACGGCAAGGTAGAGACTGAAATCAGAGTCCTGTAACATTCACAAAGGGAGTTGGATGTAGATGCCACCCGAGCATCACATTTGGATAAAGATATAATTTGCTTCACTTAAAAAGCGGGGATAATTGTGCAAACAGGAACTATTTCATAACAAATTTGAAGCTCCTGAAACAAATGCTATTTCAATATTGCAAAATCACATAGGTGTATATTAGTTTTGGTTTGCTGGCTGAGGTGGGTCGACTGGGGTTTTGTTTTGTTTCCTTTTTTTTTTGTCAAAACCAGATTATACATGATATAAAGCAGCAATTTGATCTGTTGGATCATAACACAAACATCCTGTCAAGACAAACTGATGATCTATCTATTTTTTCCCTATCTGGTGTGTGGGTATGCTTTATTTACCAGCTTCAAGAATTTTTGGAATTATTAAGAGGGTAAAAAAGAGCAAACCTGAACATATTTTAATGACATTGTAAAAATTCAAGGAGCATCAGTGGCTCAAAAACTGCCTTCAGGTCGGTTTGTTCAACCTAAGAAAAAAAGAAAATTCATATAGAAAGTGAAAGGCAACAGAATCGAAAGGTGTAAAGCAGCTTGCACCTCAGAAGGATCCTGCAGTCTGGAACAGTGGTAGATAAGGGAAAGGTTGGTTATACTAGTTATAAACTAAACAATTGTCTATAAACTAAGAAAATCAGATATTTCTCTTCCAAATGTTAATCATTAAAATTTTTTCCAGGGAGTGTTATGAATGTGGATGGCCAACATGAGTTCAAAAGTGATTAAAAAATCACACAAAGTAACCACATCAAGATTCATCAAGAACTATCAAGTGCACTTCTGCAGCTCAAGATGCAACCAAGCTACTGGCCTATTTTGGTTGGGACAGATTTAATTTTCTTCTTAACCAATTAGAGGAGGAAGCTGCACACTTCACTTGTCTTCTTTTTACATCTTTCCTTTGGCCTTCTTAGATATGCCAGCTGGAGAATTGTTTGGTTTGGCAGTGCCAGGTTCCCTCTTCACCTGTCCTGGGATCTCATATTTGGCATGGAGTCCTCCAAACTGGATACTGAGAGACTAAGAGGCTGCCCTGTCTGCCTGGGGAGAAGTGGGATTTTAGGGGATTAAGCCATGCTCTTAATAGGAACACAGAGATTTAGACTTGAGTTCCTACCTTTTTGCTTGTGCACTTTTTGGCAAGAGGAAGAAGATATATTGTTTTTGAAGTGTAGATAAACTCATCACCTTCGAAAGGAATATGAGTAGGCGTGGCCCATATCTTCTTCCTGGAATCTGTTCAGTAAAAGGCCATGGAAATTTCCTTAGACTGAAGATCAAGGTTTAAATGTAACTTGTCACAGTAATAGTGTCCATCTATGATTATGGGCAGGGGCACATGACCTTCTGTGGCCTTTTTCGACAGCCAAACTGGCAGGGGTATTACCACTGAGTTGTGGGTGTAGGCACAGCAATGGCTACAGCAGCTCTCATTTCTTCATAATATACCATGCAGATGTGCATCAACTACAACTGATGGGTACATTTCATCTTTTGACTCTCTCCTCCATCTTCTTGCTCCCTACCTTTTAAAGAAAAATGCTTGACAAATGCTTGAAAAATGCTGAGCATGGATGTAGAACAGAGAGAATTCATTTTGTTCAAAACAAAACTTTAAACTTGCTCAGTGTGTTCTGCTTTCTCTGCTTTGCTGCTTGATAAAGGAGATAATGAAATTAAAGGTAAAAGAAAGAAAGAAAGAAAGAAAGAAAGAAAGAAAGAAAGAAAGAAAGAAAGAAAGAAAGAAAGAAAGAAAGAAAGAAAGAAAGAAAGAAGAAAGAAAGAAAGAAAAAAGGTCTATCTTGATTTCTTTGCTTTTTTTTTTTTTTCTCTGTAAGTACTGTATTTTAGCTGTTACTAAACTTTGTTTCTCTTTCTTAATGTGACATTGATTTTGACAGAATTAGTAGCTTTTGTTATTTGTCCAGTTTATTATCCCTACTGATCTGAATTTACTCATCCCTAATTTATGTTTGCATTTCAACACAGATCTGAGACAGATCACAAGGCTGATTGATACTACATTTGCTACCTATGGTAAGAGGGATGTTAGAGATGGGCTGCAGCCTCCCACAGCTCTCCTTACAGCATAAAGCTCCTTCCTGCATCACAAGAGTGAGGAAAATCTTGTCTTTCATAGTTTCATGGTTGATAACTGAAGGATAGGGAGAAAACCAGGAAAACTTCACTTTGCAGGCTCACAGTAAAGGCCAAAATTTACACCAGGGCAATGTAAACTAAAACCTAGGCAAGTCCATTATAGCATTGTTTTTCATTCATGCAGAAGAGGAGTGAAACAATGCCTGTGCTAAAAGGCCTGACCCTCCCTTAGCTGTGAGCTTTGATCCTCTTGTCACGTAAGTGAACCAAGAAAGCTTCTGCTCTGAAAGACACACAGTTAAAATAAGATAATTGGGTTTATATAGGAGAGAGGCAGAGAAGCAGCGAAGGTGGGAAACACGATCATTGCTTTTAAGTCACTTCTAGAACTTGCTACTTTCAGATGGGCTTTTCATTGGCAAATTGATAGGGATGTGACATTCCAGCCTTCTGTGAGTATATGATCCCAGGAAGCTGTTTTCAGTCAGAATTTCCCTGACTGGTTTTTATGACTACTCCACATCACTGAAGAAGATAACTGGGATTGGGTAAGGGGCTGGCTCAAACAGTTTTTCCTTGCAGTTATCCATGGATTGCTGAAATTCTCTGTAGCTGAATCAATTTCAGAAAAGAAAAGCATGGAATATAACTATCTAGTTATGAAATATCAATGTAGCATAAAAAGTGTGTTGCTTCCTTTCTTAGGCGCAGGGGTTCTGTTATACTCAAACACCAAGTCAAAGGAGAACATTTTCAGGAAAAGTAAATACAAATTTTCAGCCTGATTTTCCATACCAGAACCACATTTCTAACAGATATAAATAGAAAATATAATCTTGAAAAGATGTTCTTTAAAAAAGCAGAACCTGTCTTTCCAACCTCAAAACAATATGATCTTTCCGTGAGCCCTCCCAGCCTCTACTTGCCCTTTCAAGATAGCCTTCTAAAAAATACTATGGAAAAAACCCCACCACTAAATACATGTTCTTCCTCTTTAGATCTAATTTGATAAAGATTGCCACCCTCCATCCTCCATATGCCTGCTGGTCATGGCCATCACAAAGTTAATATTGTTACCAGAAATGAGCTCAACTTAACTCAAAACATGTGTTTGCCTGTACAACAGCATTTTAGAAAACTTTACTTGTATTTCCCCACCCTCAGCTTTTCTATGTTTTGTTTGTTTGAAAACAACATTTGAAATTCAATTACATTTGCTGCAATTCTGAGAAGGGCCCCTGCTTCCTTTTTAAAACAACTGAGAAATAAAATGGGGCCTGTTGAGTAAAAAAACCAAGCTGCTGCTAGTGCAAAAGACTGTCCAAAGTGGCTGGCTTTCCCCTTTCTCCTTTAAGCAGATTTAATTGTTTAAGAATATTGTCCTGTGCTCACTCCCAGTTAGTCTTGTACTGAAGGGTCCTCTCAGCAGCCAACAATAACTGCAGTTGGATCAGAGGATAACAAAGTAAGAAAGCACCCTGGCTGAAAGTCCCCCTCCAGCCCAAAAATAAATAGTATTTGTGAAAAGATGGATAAAGAACCAAATTCTACCTAGACAGAGTGGCCTAGTTACCATGTTGCTTTGAGTATTTTTGAATTCTTACTCTTCTGGATACATGCAACCTTCAGTGTAATCAGTCATTAAAAGGCATAAGTCTGGGATTTGTGAACCTCAAGGCACTGAACAATGTGTTTCACGAAGCACTTCAATTTCTGCTAATTTATTACTTTAAATAATAATTTTAACAATATAGAACTAATTAAAATAAATGACTATAAATAAAGACAGTACTAATCATAGCTCTTCATCAAGGAATATACTGTCTTCAGTAAAGACAGAAAAGGGAG
>VXBA01003994.1:33639-73645 GCA_013399895.1 Serilophus lunatus | reverse complement strand
CGCGGCGGCGCGCCGGCCCCGGGGCTGCAAGATGCCGCGCTCCTTCCTGGTGAAGAAGCACTTCTCGGCCAGCAAGAAGCCCAACTACAGCGAGCTCGAGAGCCAGACTGGTGCGTGCACGGGCCGGGCCGGGCCACACACGTGGGGCGGGGGCTCTCGTCTGGGTCTGGGATCTCCACATGGGAGCGGGCGGGCACTGACCGACTTTTCGCGGGGTTGCGGAGACGTTTGTGTGGGTTTTTTGTTGTTTTTTTTTTTTTTTTTTTTTTTTTTTTTTTTCTTTTTTGTGGTNTTTGTTTTTGTTTCTTTTTCTGTTTCAATGTTGTGCATTGCGGGTGGGGTTGGGCGCGGGATCCTCTGTGTCCCGGGATGCTGAGCCGCTTCCTGGTACCCCCGGGGTGGGCGGAGGCACCGGGTACTCCCTCGTGGGGTGGCCGCGGGTCCTTTGGGGGGGTCTCCATGCATGGCGTGGGCAGCGGCGTGGGGTCCCTGCCCTGTCCCTCGCGGCAGGGCGGGCGGTGGCGCGGGGTCCCCGTGGGGCGAGGCCGGTCCCCTTCGCCCCGGGGCTCTGGGCTCCTGTGGGGCGGGCTGGGCACCCTTTGCCCCTCCGAGCCCAGGCTATGGCGCGGGGCTCCCAGGGACCTGTTGGGGGTGGGCTGGGCACCCCGCGCCCTCGGGCTGCCCACGGGACCGCGGGCCCCTCTGATCGCCGCCGCCTCCCGCAGTTTTGGCCGCCCCGCTGCTGTACGAGACGTGCCCGCTGCCCGTCATCCCCCCGCCCGAGGTGCTCGGCCCCGGCGCTTACTACCCGCCGCTGGTGTGGGATGCGGGGCTGCTCTCCAGCCTGTTCCCGGGCCCGGGCAGCGAGGCTGCGGCCGCTGCGGCGCCCGCCCTGGACCTGACGGCGCTCTCCAGCGAGGAGGATGAAGGCAAGAGCTCGGGACCCCCCAGCCCGGCCTCGGCCCCCGCCGCCGCCGAGCGCTTCCGCTGCGCCCAGTGTGCCAAGGCGTACTCCACCTTCGCCGGGCTCTCCAAGCACAAGCAATTGCACTGCGACGCCCAGGCCAGGAAATCCTTCAGCTGCAAGTACTGTGAGAAGGAATACGTGAGCCTGGGGGCTCTCAAGATGCACATCCGGAGCCACACGCTGCCCTGTGTCTGCAAGATGTGCGGGAAGGCCTTCTCCCGGCCCTGGCTGCTGCAGGGCCACATCCGGACACACACCGGTAAGGTCCCCTCCTGTCCCTCTCCCTCCCGCCCTTATCACCTCCCTCTTCCCCGCTCTGCTGCCCGCAGCGAATCGGCGGGCCGGGTGTTATCTGGGACGATAAGGGCTTCCCAGACCCCCTTGGCACATCTCTCTGAAATGTCCTTTAAATATCCTCTCGGCTGGAACCGAGCGCAGGGTCAAGGCCCAGCTTGTAAATCTGTGCAGCTGCACTGCCCGCCCGGGGACTGGCCCATCGGCCGTGGGGCGACAGCAGGAATTCGTAAACTGGGGCTGTGAGATGCTGGAGCCCTCCCTCCTGGGCGCTGCCGTGCCCAAAGCATCCCTCCCTGTCCACACCGAGGGCTCCTGGCCGCCCACCGCCGCGGCCTCCCACCCACCGCCCCACATGGCAGAGCTGTGCCCGGCTCCCAGCGCCCTTCCTGCCGGGATGTGCCGCAGGAAGGGCTGGCGAGGCCCGCGGGCAGGTGCTGGAGGCACCTGTTGGCGCAATTCCTGGCGCTGCAGCTGCAGCCCACCCCGCTGTCCCGACAATGCATCTCCCGAGCATCCTTTGTGGGGCTGCAGGACGATGTAATTGTGACTTGGCACTGATTTCACACCCTCTCAACGTACTAAAGATGATGGCTGAAGGAAGCCGGGTAGACTTAATTGTGCTTTCCAAATTGAGCATACACATTTGTTTCCTCTAAAAGAGTCTTTCTGGGAGGAATTCGCCCTGGCCAGGCTTTTCAATGCGAGCTGGGCAGGAGAAGGGGGAGCGCGGGGCTCGGCGGAGGAAATAGCTCCACTCACCCTGGGCTGGCGCCTCGCAGCCGCTGCCTGCTATGATATAATTAACACACAGCGCTTGGCTTTCCTGCCTCGCTGCAAACTCCTTGCCTGGCTCCGGGCGGGAGACGAGTAATCACGTCTTCGGTTGTATGTGCAACCGCCGTGCTGCTTGCAGATGTTGCCAGCATTAATTTTCCGTGATTCCTAGAAGAGGTTTTTCCGGGAGTAGGCAATTCCCAAACCGGCGGTTCTCCCCCGAGCAATGCTGTACGTACCCGGCTTTCCCTCCGAACAATAACAGCCAGCACTTCTTTTCACTGTGCTCCGCACAAACTTTGGCTAATGAATGGCTCCTTCTTTGATATTCCCCATGTGTTGATGCACTGGTTAATTGGGAGCGTTTCTCTTTGTCCCATAGGTGAAAAGCCCTTTTCCTGTACACACTGCAACCGGGCCTTTGCTGACCGCTCTAATCTCCGCGCCCACCTGCAGACCCATTCAGATGTAAAGAAGTACCAGTGCAAAACCTGCTCCCGGACTTTCTCCCGCATGTCGCTGCTCCACAAGCACGAGGAGACGGGCTGCTCCGGCTCTCGCTGAGGACTCGGCTCCCCCAGCCTCTCTCACATCACAAATCTCTATATTCTAACTAGTTTCTGTAGGAGTTAGTTTCCTCCATTGCAGTGTGCACCGGGCTGGACGCAGCTCCTCAGGCCCTTGAGACCCTCACACTCCTCGCTCGGTGCCTCCAGTGCAATGCAAGAGCCTGATCATAGCATCCTAGAATATCCGGAGTTGGAAGGGACCCACGAGGATCGTCGAGTCCAGCTCCTGGCCCTGCGCAGGACGCCCCCAGAGTCCCACCCTGTGCCTGAGAGCGGCGTCCAAACGCTTCTTGAACTCGGAGGGGCTCGGTGCTGCGGCCACTCCTCCCATCCTGGTACCTGGGGGTGCAGGACTGGACTCGGTGCCAAATGTGGGTGGCAAAGTGAGCGTGTGAAACCCGGGGGGCACAGCCCTGAGCCCGCCCCGCTGCTGCCCCAGCCCCTCAGCAGGTGCCCCCTCTTGCCAGAGGCCCTCAGCACCTTGCAGGGCTGGACCTGCACCCTGGCCCTGCCCCGCCATCGAACACTGCGACCATGTAGCTTGGGGGGGTTGGGTTTGTTGTTTGAGCGTTTGTTGTTGTTTTTTTAACATCGTAACCACTTGGTAACTTTTAAGACCCAGATCTTTTCACGAAGGACAGCTCGTTCCCCCCCACCCAGAGTGTATATACACTGCCTGTAGAAGGTGTAACTATGCAATAATACAGTATCCCAGTAGTTGAGAAGCAGCTGCTTCTCCCCAGCACAATGACAATTTGCAATGCCTGCGAGATTAACAGTGTCCATGAAAGGCGGGGGTAGCCATTTCAAACCCCAGCCCTGTTTACAGAGCAGCTATGCACTCAAGCACCTGTTAATATGACTCTTAACAACTGCTTTTCAAGAGAACTGTGACTAATGGCAGGCACTTGTCAGCTGATACAATGGTGGCCTGTCCCGAGGCTGCCCCTCGACAGGTGTGTGCCAAAAGCCCTATTTATGGGTATTGACAGGTGCCTCCTGAATGCATCTTTCTTTGGACATTGTTTTCGTGAAATCATTACAAAGAGGATGTTTACATTTCAAAGGTACACTGGTATTTATATTTTTGTGCCACAATTTTGTACTGATGAAACTTTTTATATAATTATATACGGTTTATTGATATTCAATAAAATGGTTAATTTATAATAGGGTTTTGTGGGTGCTTGGGGTGAATGTGCGGCTGTGAGGGTTAGGGTGCCGCGGGCACCAGGGCGCTGGGCTCACTCCCCTTCTCCCACCTGGTGCTTCTGGCTGCAAGTGCCTGGCAAGTGGCGTTTGCAGAGGAGGATTTGTGGAGAGGTTGCCTTTGGGAGAGGAAGAGTCAGGCTGAGCCAGCTCCTGCCAAAGGCCGGGGGCAGCCGTGCAGTGCTGTGGGCTGGGGGTGCAGCACATCTCCCAGGCTCCACGTGGGAAAGCACAAGGCTTTATCTTGTCCCTCCCGGCCCACCCCAAGGTGCTGGCTCCCCAGGGAGCTGCCGGAGCGCCCGGAGCCTGTCTGTGCCCCTCAGCACTCCCTGGGGAGCAGGTCCAGGCTGCAGCACGGGCCCGGCCCCGCTGGGGCGCTGGGGCTGCCTCCGGCTCCCAGCACGATCCTGAGCCTCCCCGGGGGTGGCCCCAGGGAGCTGAGTCTCCGCGCGGGTGACCCAACGTGGGGGGTGTGGCAGCAGAGGTGACACATCCTATTGTCACCTCAGAGCTCTTAGCAAGCACAGTGGGGCTGTCCCTGTGTGTCCACACCTGGGGGGCGCCGAGGGGCAGGTGCTCCCAGAAACCCCCCATAGCTGCCTCTGGGATTCCAGAGCGCAACTCCCAGTACCCCCAAGCACCTGCCTCGCGCCCTCCCGGCCTCCTCCCAACTGGGGATGCTCGGGGACAGCGCAGCCAGCCCTGCGGCCGTTCCCCAGGCACTGGAATTTTGTCCTCCCCCCGCATTTCCTCAGTATCATCTCCCGGACATTGCTTTCAGCCAGGGAATAAAAGCAAGAGCCTTCCAGCTCTCATCCGCCTGCAGCCCGCGGGCGTCTGGCTCCCCGAGCCTCTCCCGGGGCTGCGCGGAGCAGGAGGATGTGTGTGGCTGTAAAAGTCAGCAGAGCTGCTGCTCGGCCCTTCTTTAATTAAGAGCTCACCCGGTATAAACTGACTTTCCCAGCCGAGTTGGACTCATTACTCGATTATTAAGCAGGGCAGGAAGTTTTGGGTTTGCTCTTGTGTGTGCTTTTTTCTTCCTTTTCCCAACAGGAAGCGGGGGAGGGGCACTAATTACTTTCAGCTTTCCATCCATAAAATCCTGGAGCCGCAAAAGCAGCTAAATAGTTAAAAAAAAAAAAAAAAGACCAATTTTGAGAACGGACCACCTGCAGGAGCTGGAAAGGAGGGTCGGGGGTGGGCACAGTGGGAGCAGCAGCCCCGGGCGGGGTTGGCTTTGCGAGAGCGGCCCCAGGACACGGGCTGTGCCTCCCCCGCCCGCGCGTGCCCCGGCTGGCACCAGATGGGCACCCTGACCCTTTCTCGTGTCATTCACGCTGTTGCTCCATCCCCGCACTGGCACCCACCGGGGACTCCTGCCAGCTCCCTCTCAATGGGCTTCAACTGATATTGGTCAGGCCGGCGGTGAGAGCTGTGAGAAACCTCCTCCTCAGCGAGAGCTTTGCTGCTCCCACTTGTGCTCGGGCTTTGTCCAGCGCCTGGCTGGGACGCCAGGCTTTTTTTCAGAGGGAAGGTACAAACCGGGTGGTGAACAGGCTCGACTGACAAATCCCGCTGGCATTCAAACACAAATGCAGCCTTAAAACAGCAGAAAAAAAAGAGAAATGCTGCCTGTTCTGAATCACAAAAGCACAGTCCACTGGCACTTGGGTTGCTGCCGCATCTGCTCCCTGCCCTGCCCAGCACCCTGTGCCCTGGGGACACGGTGCTCAGGTGATGTCCCGCCCCTTGGACCTCCCCAGGTGATGCCCAAGTCTGAACCAGCTGCCGTCCCATCGCGGGGTGATGGATGTGACCCAGGTCCCTGCTCTTAGGACCGGCTGCTCATTTTCCTACTGCAAAAGTATTTCTTATTTCTACCTGAGGGCTGCTGGGGGGAGCAGAGATCTGGGGACCATGGGCAGGACACCCCTGGGGACATCCCGAGGCTTCTCTAGGCGAAGGTGATCCCCTCTGGCTTTTCTCTGCTCCAGTACCCCTTTGGGGCTCTGTGCTGGAGAAACGCACCCGGGAGCCGGGCCAGAGGATGAGCTGCAATTGCTTTTTCACTTCATTTTCTGAAGGAAACCCGCAGAGCAGCAGCGGCGGCAGCAGAGCCGCGCCCCCCGCCCCTGCCCGGGCAGCCCGTGCTGCGCAGCGGAGCCGGAGGGATCGTGCCAGGACCCAGTCTGGAGCCGCAGGACCCGCACACTCCCGGGGCAGGGAGCCCGGGCTGCGGATTCGGGGGAGGGATGGGGGTTGCGAGGGGGGCAGCCGGCGAGGGACGGAGGAACCATTTGGTGACCACCTTGTGTGACCATCTGTGCCAGATGACGGTGTCAGCGCTCGTAAAGGCCGGCGTTCAATGAGGCGCCCGGCAGGTAGCGGGGCCGGGGCCGGGCGGGGCTCCAGCGTTTGAACTGCGCGCTTTCATTTCCACGGACCTCCACGGGACCTTCAAACGAGCACGTCCGTCCCCTCGGCTCCTGGAGCCCTTTCAAAGGCTCCAGGGAAACCACAAAGTGCCTTTTCTTCCCGCAGACGACTAGTGTTTTCCTCCTTCCCTGACCCTACGCAGCATTAAGGGTGTTGGGAAACCCACCCTGAGGTGGGACCCCCTTGGGCAGAGGCACCGGGTTAAAAAGGGCTTTAAGGTTTCCACGCCACTGGTTGAAATCGTTCTGTCCTGTCTCTGTGAGCATCTGGAGCATCCCAGAGGGGACGAGAAGGGAAGCAGGAGAATCACAGCCACCTTTGCAAAAGCAAATCACTCCTCCGTGATTTGGGAGCTGCAGTTCCCCGAAGGGCCTTTTCCATCACTTTCTGTCCCCACCTCCCCCAAAGAAAGGCACGAGCCACACCTGGCCCCGTGCTGCGAGGGCGAGGAGCAGCTCTAGGGCCCCCCAGAATGCCTCCTCCCACCTCCAGGGCAGTGGAAAGGAAAAAAAAAATCCACTTTCTTCTCTTATCATTACAAAAGTTGTTAACAGACGTGTTCTTGTGGTTCTGTGATGTCCTGAATCCCCCACAGCCTCTGGAGGAGCATTTCCAGCATCTAAGTGTGCAGCCCCCAGAAAAGGCAGCCAAAGCTCAGCCCCTACAAAGTGTAGAGGCCTAATTCTTCTTTTGGCTCTTCCCTTACCTCGAAAAAGCTGAACAAACAAACAGAAACCGGACAGAATCCAGGGAAAGGCCCCTTGTTAAAGCCATCCCTGGGCGGCTGTTTCTGATTTGGGGAAGGCAATGAGCACAAGCTGGGCTGGGGTGGCTCGTTGGGTGATCAGCAGAGACAACGAGGGTTTCCCAGGGGGAGCAGCTGAGATGTGGGAGGCCTCAGCAGGCGTGTGAGGTGATCCCTGGCTGGACAAGGGCAGCAGGTGCCCACGCAGGGCTCAGCCAGCCCCTGTCAACAGGAGCGCAGGGAAAGCTTCCATCCATTAACAGCTCACCATAAGGGCTCACAAACAAGCTGCAGGTGCAGCTATTGTTTTTTGTGGCTCTAGGCTGTTGACATGAGCAATAATCTCAAATTAATCTTTAATCTGATGATGAACTGATAGCGTGGGGCTGCAGACGTGCGAGTCTTCCCATGGAGACAAAGCACAGCAAACGCAGAGAGAGGGAGCCAGGCAGACCTGGGGAAGGGACACGAGGCTGGAGGATTAAAATAAAGGTGGATGGGGGAGGTCTGGGTGGCAGCATCACTGTGATCTCGCAGCACGTGCACTCACCTTTCCGGCATCGTCTCTCCCAGCCCCTGCCTGCCCCCAAGGCAGCAGGACAGGGGAGATGCCCAACGTGGGACTGCACCGTGCCCCAGCAAAGCACCAAGCAGCCACACAGAGCCACTGTTTCACCTGAGGATGGACACTTTGGCACGAGGGACACCAGCACATGCACAGCAGTGACCTACAGCCTCCTCACAACCAGAGGTGCCAGAGCCTGCAGCCCGTGCTGACCGCTCTACAACAGCAATGCTGTGCTGTAACTTGCTGGAGATCTGCCTAGAAAATCATCAGAAAGCATTTTAAATCCAGCATTACATACATATTTATGGCTCACCTTCTGTTTTACTGGGCTCCCTGAAAGCAATGCGAGGCCTGTTTGACTTTTCCCAATAAAAGGGCTCACGTTTCACATGGAGGAGATTGGCGGCTCCCGGGCTAATTAGTCCGGGTTCCCCTCCACCTCCGCATTTTCCACGCAGGGTTATGCTGGCGACACTTTGTCTGTGGCTGCTCCGGGAGGACGGTGCTGCACATGGAGCCTCCTTTGCCGGGATGTGCTGGAGGCAGAGCGGGGCGAGGCGAGGAAGCGGCGGCGCGTTGCGGCCCCGAGTCACGGTCCGGTACAAAGAGCTTCAAGGGGCTGCATTATGTCATTACTCAATTAGCCTGTTGGTAATAGCACTTCATTAGAGAGACAGCTCCTATTCACTGGCCCTAATCCACTTTCTAAAGCCAGAGCTGGAGCCATTGACCGCTTTTCCTGTTTTCCTGATGAGGCAGAAAGTGGGTTTGGAGAGTGGCCCTGCGCGCAGGGCAGAGGGAGCAGCAGTCCTGCGGCCACGGCCAGGGCAGCCTCCTGCCACCCTAAAACCTGGCCCTGGCAGCTCAAGGATGCTGGGAAGGGGGGCAGAGCACCCGCCCTTCTCACTGACCTCAGATATCAGGCTGTTAACCAGACAACAAGTGAGTTTTGGTGTCAAACCATCGAGGACCGCAGGGCATGACCTCTCCTCGCCCGGCTGGATGCGATGGGTGAGCCGGTGCCAGAGATGCTCCTGGGGGGCTGGACGTGGGGATGGGCATCGCCTGCCCAGCCCGTGCCTCCTTGTGGTCCACAGAAAGAAAAGCTGCTCATTCCATTTTTCTTTCCTCCCCCCACACACTCTGTGACATGCAGGGCTTGGTGGAAGCCCAGGGGGTAGGAAGTGGTGCGAGAGCCACACGCAGGAAACCGATGTGTGTCAGGAGAGGATGTCGGTGCCGGCACCGAGGGACGAGCAGCTGGTGCCGAGGAGAGGGGCAGGAAGAGGCAGAGCCCTTCCTCTGCCTAGAAAGGTATTTGCTGTCGTTCGAGGTGCTGACAGAGCAAACACAGAGGGGCAGGGAGCTCCCAGCCAGCGCAAAGGTGCCCAGCCAGGGTAGCACCCCGGTGCTGAGAAGTGTTCCCTATGGCCTGCCCATCCCGTTGGCTTCAGAGCCTGTGGGCTCCTGCAGGGCCCTGGTCCCCCAAAATCTCCCTGCCAGGATGGCCAGATGATCCTCAGGTGTGGCTCCAGAGTTTGGGGTCTCAGCCTGCTGCAGTCCTCAGGCACCTCACCCCCCCTCACCCCCTTCCCCGTGGCATCCCTCAGCCAGGTGCCCTTCATGCCATGCTGCCACGGAGGCGCTGGGCTGGGGGGTTTGCCCTGCCCCATTGCTCAGACTTCAGAAAGATGTAGCTTAAGACAGAAGTGATTTGAGGTCAGGGGTAGGAAAGCTTACTGCCCTGGTTGTGGCAGCTGCAGTCTGTGATCAGCATCATCTAACTTTTCCCTCCTAACCCTCATTTACAGCAACAGCCTTCCATCATCCCTTCCACAGAGCTGTAGGGCAGCAACTTGGGGCCCACATTTGCTGGAAATAATTGTAGTTATTGGTAGTTGTGACTCAGGTGAGGACTTGAAGGCCAGTCTGAATGCAGACACTGTGATGGATGGCAAACAATTTCTTTCAAATGATCTTCAGAGCATCTCAAGAGCCAAAACAGCAAGTGGCACATGCCTGAGGGACAGGGGCTGTGGTCCTTGCCAGCTGCAGGGGAGAAGGGAAGGCTGGGCTGTCACATCACCCCTCGGGAACTTCAAATCTTCCGCCATTTGAGCAAACACCTTGTTTTCATTCAACCCCTTTTGCCATTTCATACTGCTGGCTACTTCTCTCTGAAAGGAAATAGCTGTCCCATAAATAAAGGGTGGTGGGAGGGGGTGTGGGGGAGGCTGTGAGTGCAGATGCAGGAAGCTTTCCCCGGCACGCTCGGGCTCGTGGCTGAGGATAACATCAGCAAGTGGGGGAACAGGGAGGCTCTGTGGCACACACGTGTGCCCAGGAGCTGCTTGTACATGGCCGAGCCTGGGGCACCCCCAGCCTTGCTCTCCTCACCCTCGGAGCATCCTCCCAGCCGGTCAGACAGCGTGGGGGGGGTGCTGGGAGCAGCCCCCGGGGGCAGCTTGGGCTCCGGGGCCCCGGAGCTGTTCTCTGGGCAGGTGCCACATTCCAACCCTGACACCGACTCTGCATCCTTGGTCATGGCACACCAGCTCCACATGCACTCTTTCCCAGGCACGTAATTCTGCAGCTGTAAGGATGTCTCTGAGCCCAGTGGCAGGGAGCTGGTGCACTCAGCAGGCAAGTCAAAAGATGAGAGAGGCACCAGGAGCAGCACTGTCCTGGGGGACCCTCTCCAGAGCCCCATGGGGAGGCCTGGGACCTCTGGCCCTGTGGGCTGTGGGTTGGGGCACTGGCAGCTGCAGGTTCCTCTCCGATGGCCTGGCCTTGGCACTGAGCCATTAATAACCAGCTCTAGTTGTCTCTCCAGCCCATAGCCCCCATTTCCTTTCAAAACCAAGCTGCAGTGGAAATGAATTGTCTCTCTTCATTTTCATTGTCCCTCCGTCTCTGCTGCTGGCAAAATAACTACTTCTTGTGATGCCAGATGTGCAGAGCTGAGGTTTGCAGCGCTCTCTGCCCCTCGTCAAGGGAAGACCTGACAGTCTCTTGGTTGCCATCACCCCCGTTTGCCTGGGGATGGGGGGCAGCAGCAGCACTGGCACAGCAGTAGGGACTGCCACAGGGTGGGAACTTGGGGGAGGGGACCCTCCTGGAGGACACGAACACTTGAATGTCTGTTATCACCAAGAGTCGGGGAAAATACTGGGATTAGGCAGAAAGAAGGAAAATAACGGCTGATGTTTCCAAAAGTAATTCGGGGAGCCTCAATTTAGAAAGCCAAGACTGAGCTCCCTCGAAGAGACAGTTTTCCAGAGGCTTCTCCAAAATGTCTGGAGGAGTCATCTGTCGTCTGGCACAGCAACATTTGCCATTTCTAGAAGCTGTGGCCAGGGAGGGAGAGTTGAGATTCCTGCCTGGCGCTGGGGCTGCCCATCGTGTCTCACAAACCCTCTGGCTCTCAGATGGGTCGGGCCGTGCCAGAGACACCGTGTGAGTGTTACCCCTGGCTTGGGATGTTACCAGGAGTGAGGTTTCCAAAAATAGTCCCTGGCACCCCTCCACACTGCTGGGCTGGGCCAAGTGTCTCTGAGACGGGCTTCCAGCTTCCCTATGGCTCCAGTGGGAAGAGGAGCTTCTCTCCCTCTGCACTGCCTTGGTCCCCCTCTGCCCCACTGCCCCTGCCTGGGGCAGAGCTGCCCGTCCTCCCACTGCTGCCCAGCTCCCTCAGTACCTTCCTGAAGCAGCCAGTGTACATGAAATTGGAAGTTGCAGGAGGCTGCCAGGGAAACCTGCCCTGGGTGGCTGCCATGGGAAGCAGGTGCTCTGTGATTCAGCCCATGTGCCCAGGGCAGCACCGACCCTGAGCAGGGCTGTGGTGCCAGGCCAGGGACAGAGGGCATGTGCCCAAGGAAAGGATGGCTCAGGCTGGCAGCAAAGGGGCTGGATGAACCAGGGCCGGGGCTGGGGAAGGCTGGCAGGATGGAGCCAGGGCAGATGCTGCTGTGTCCCCACAGGTGCTGCTCGGCGTGGAAATGGTCTCGCACACGAGTGCGGCTCCCCCATGGCAATGCCTCACACTTATGGAAGCCAAGCTGGACTTTTGAGCTCCATCAGCCTGAGAGGAGTGGATGGAACGAGGCCTGGGAGTTGCAACCCACTGGTTCCTGCTGCTGGGGGGTGAATTCCTGGAGGCCAGAAGGCTGAGGAATGCCATCCCCACAGCAGCTCCAGCACAGCATCCATGGCTAATGCCGTTTGCAGCCCACTTGTAGGAACAAGTGTCAGGCTCCAGGCAGCAGCTCGACTCCCCAGACCTGCCCCAGTCCCTGGGACACCGTATCTCTTCCCTGCAGCAAGGGATGCAGCAGAGAACCAAAGTCCAGGGCCTGGGGACCCTGTCTGGGCCTCTCTGCAGGGCCCTGTCGGGAGGTGCAGAGGGAAGACTTGGGTTCACTGTCTGCAGTGAAAAGCCCTGCATGACCAAGCTCTGTAACCTGAGAGCCATTTCCTAGATAAGATCTAGGCACAGGGGGCAGTTTGCAAGGTCAGGTCGCAGGGGTCCCTCTTACCCCTCTGAACACCAGCCCAGGACCCCAGCAGCAGCAGAGCAGGAGGACACTCATCAGGGTTGCTGACTTCGATTCTTTTCTTCCCTTTCTTGGGTTTGTCCCCGAAGGGGGGAAGTCCCCATTTATCTCCTGCCCTCTCCAGCCTCCCCAGCGTGGTTCCTCCAGTCTTGCAAGAAGGGACGAGCGTTTCTGTTTCTTCTCAAGACGTTTTTCCACCCACCCTCTCTGGCCCTGGTGGGAATTGTCAGCTTTGAGATAACGAGAAGGATGAATTGTCATACAGGATGTTGCATGAAGCCCGAGTGCTATTTGCAGGCAGTTTTAATAAGTAATAATAAGGAGAGAGAACTCCAAAGGAAGTAACCTGGTACAGCAGACAAGGCAGATTTATCAAGGCAGGGAGGAAATACTCCCCAGAAATGAATCTGGCATGAGTTCCTGCACACCAGTCCCACGATCCTGTCTGCCACCACAGGCAACTCTTATCTGAAACAGTCCAGTGTTTAAAATAGACTGAAAATAAATAGTCTTCCAGCACGACTGATCCTCCAGAGCCTGCAGTTCATCCCAGCAGCATTTACAGTTTTCTCTGGAGTGTTTCCGACATGTACTTCAAGGCCTTCCAACTCTTTTCTCCTCCCTGTTTGTGACATTAATGAACCTTAAGGGATTCTTAAAGCACATTTTATGTGGATGTATTTTTAAGCAGAAGAAGGAGAGAGCAGTTCCCAGCCCGGGGTGGATGGAGAGTGGCTTTGTGAGGCACACTCCCAACAGGAATCCATCAAGAGCCAGGGCTAAGTGTTGCTGCGGCGGCTCTGCGAGTGTGAAGTTGTTTAATGTTCATTGTTCACAGCTGTGTCACCCTAAGAGAGTATTTTATTGTTTTTCCAGTTGTACTTAAAACCATCATTCATTATCCTGCCCAGCCAGCGAGTGCCTCACCTTTAATTGATGACACCAGACAAAGTTCCTGCTCGAAGTTTCCAGTGTCTCCACCACAACTGGGACTGGCTCTGTGCCACCCCCCACCCTGCCAGCCCAGTTCAGCCCCTGCAGGCGACTTGGAGGGCGAGGGGGGCACGGCTGCCGTGGTGCCCCCGTGCTGGACTCCTGTGGGAGCAGGGGCACGGGGCACAGGGTGAGCCTGGGCTGGGACACGAGCTCAGGCAGAGCCCCCCCAGGGCCGGGGTGTCCCAGGCCAGCCTCAGTGCAGGCAGGACGAGCCTGGGTGGCAGTGAACCCACGGGGCCCATGCCCACCCGGAGGGCACGGTGCCCACAGCCATTGCCTTGCCCTGGCTGAAACCAGCAGGGGAGGAAGAGGGGAGGACCCAGCAGCCGCAGAGCCGCTCGTCCCACTGTGCCCAGCTCCCACCCAGGCACCTCGCCGAGCCCAACACCCCCAAAGGCACCTTTTGGGCCACCAGAGCCACCTGCCCATGGTGTTCCCACGCTCCAGGCTGGCCTGTCCCCTGTCCTACCCTGAGCCACCCCGATGCCCACCTGACCACAGGCCCTGATGTGTGCTCACACATGACAACTAAGGGCGGTGACTGACTTTATCTGCTGGAGAACAGTCCCTTTGGTGGAGGGGAGAAGTGTCCCTGCTCCGCGTAAGGACTGAAAGACTCTCTACAGTAGTTAAAAGGGACAGCATTAAAGCAAAAGAACTCAAACAACCCCACAGTGAAGGGCCTGTAATTTATTTACTCCCCTCAATGAATGCTGGTTGCAAATCACTGTATAAAAATAACTCCTTTCTCCAACTTTTGATCTCTGATATTCCTGTATTTCCCTGGGGAAAATGTAAATCTATGAACTTATTACTAATGTTTCCTGTTCTTGACAGTGGAGCCAGTTGATATTTTACTTGAGAAGCTGGAGAGAAAAAAAATGTAGCATAAACTTAATGACTGCAGACTGTTTTCAATCTTAGTTTCACTTTTCAGATGGAGAGTTTCCATCTTACAACAGTGAGAGGGAGATTTTTAAATAAAACATGATTTAACTTTAGCCAAACTTCCTCTTGGTGTTTATGCTTTTGGCTCAGGGTTTGATCCAGTTAAAGCTGGTTCCCTTTGAAGCAGCCCCGGCTCATCGCCGTGCACCATCACAATGCCTTGGAAATTGTCTGTTCCGCTTCTGGATCCCAATTCCCCAGCCTGTGGCTGCCTCCCTGCCCTCCTGCCTTGCCCTGCCTCAGTGCCTGGCTCCTGCTGTCCCCTGCAGTAGCAGGCAGGGTGGGGTGGGGGGTGGCACCTGCGCTGGCTGAGCATCCCCTCGGCTCGGCGCCGTGCCACCCAGCCTGGCCAGACAAGGCTTGGCTGAACAAAGCGGCTCCCTGTCACTGCTGGCCCAACCACGGCCCTCTGGGAGCCCAAAAGCCATGTACAGGAGTGTCTGGTGGGGAACTGCAGGGTAGGAATTCAGGGATCCAAAAATATTTAGAAAGTTCCCCCCAAAACTAAACGTGTTTCTAGTTCACAGCTGGCCTGGCTTGGAAATGCAAGGTCTTTGGTGGGAGGCTCTGCTCAGCCTGCTGCACTCCTGCCTGGGTACAGCACGATCTCTGTGAGGCTTTTCAGATTTCTTCCTCTTCCAGGACAGAAAAGGAATCCCAGAAAAATCCCAGAGCAGAGTTCCTGGCAGCACTGGTGCTGGGAATGGCTGCATGCAGACAGCCCAGGCCTGGCTCCTGGAAAAATGGCCCCTCTGGCTTCTCCCTTGTTCCCATCCTGCAGAGCCCAGGCAGGGCTGGGAGCCTCTGAGTCCCCGGGAGGTTGGTGTCAAAGGGGACCCTCAGCTCCTCTCCTGTGGCTCTGCCACCCCCACAGTGCCCTGCTCCTTGGGCTGCCCGTCCCTGCCCCACTCAGCCCCTCTGGGCTGGGGTCTGTGTGACTGGGGGTGCAGGAGGATGCTGCAGCAGAGGCAGCTGGAGCCCTGCCCTGGCCAGAGCAGGAGCCAGGCGTGGAACCACCTCCCTCGGGAGCAATTCAGGCACTGCTTCAACATCAGCCAAAACACAGGGAATAAAAGGAACTGTAATGGGGTCTACGTTGAGCTGTGCAGCCTGGAGGACTCCCGGCTGCCTCTGCTCATGTCAGATAAATAGCCCTGTGACTGCAGTAATGTTTAACATCCCCTCTCATTATCTCACTGGCATCCTGGGCTTCTGCAGGGACTGCAGCCAGGCCCAGCCTGGCTTCCCCCTGTCCCAGTCCTGTTAGCTGGGCTGCAGCAGCACTGGGACAGCCACCCCATCACATGTGGGGCCCTGTTAGGAGACAGTTGGAAATGCCATGGTTTTATTTTCATTTCCCTTCATTGTAACTACAGCTTGGCACAAACCCACTTCCCAGCCACAGCCATCCCACGTGGGCAGCACTGCAGCGGGTTCCAGCAGCACCCACTGGGGTCCAGCAGCACCCTTGGCCACCCCTCACCAGCTGCACTGCTCTGATTCCATTGCTGGGGGTAATGGGAACCCAGCACTTTCCCACCTCGAGCATGAACAGCCTTGTGTGTCTCAGAACAACCACACAGCCACAGAGGCTGCTTTTAAGACAAACATTTCCCTGTGGAGCCCAACAGCAAATGAGCAATTAGGCTGCCAGTGCAAAGTTGGTTACAGCTGTAACATCTGCCCTCTAATGTCCACCAGTGGGGTGGGAGCTCCTGGGAATCTCCCCTGCTGTCTTTCCTCTGGGAGAAGCCCCTTTTTGTCATGCAGGTCTTTCCTTCCTCCATTCAATTTGACAGTGTCACTCACAGCTGCCCAGTGGGGCTGAGCTGCTGGGGTGGCTGAGTGGAGCCAGGGCAGAACGCCTGGCACTGGTGGGGGTGACAGTGGGTGCCACTGAGGCACAGGCTGCTCTGGTCACCCTTGGGGCCCCCATAGCCAGAGGAGCCCATAGATGCTTTTCACCCTCCCGGCAAGTCCCCAGGTGGTTCCTGGCACTCGGGGGCAGGATCAGTTCTCAGCACTTACCAATGGCCAAATGTCCTTCTTGTCACCTCTGTGGGGACACAGGGCCAGGCTGGCACCTCGAGTGTGGTGCTGGGGAGGATTCCTGAGCCCTGCTCTGCCTGCAGCCTGCTGCCTGGCTTGGTTCTCCTTTTGGGCATTTAACACCGTCTGCAAGCTGTGTCAGGGGGAGAAGAGGAGACAGACAGACAGACAGACAGACAGACAGACAGGAGCTGCTCTGATGTAAAACAGTGCTGGGGAAGCAAGAGCAGAGCCCACAGATGCCCTGGTGAGCAGCTCAGCATGGGGACACAGCAAGAAGCACGTTTGTGTCATTACTCATGGAGAGGATGTCAGGGAGAGGGCCAGATCCTACTGCTGGATTCACAGAGGGGTATCAGGAGGGAGCACGGCCCAACTGCTGCACCACGATCCAGCCTCTTCCTGATGTGGGAAGTGCAGAGCCAGGGATGCTCCATGGCCCCAGGGCTGGTGCGGGGTCACACCATCCTTGGCCAAAGAGAGAGAGGGAGAGAGAAGGAAATGGGCAGGGTGAGCTCATGCTGGGGAGGATGGACAGACCTGCCAGCCCCACATCATGATTCACAACTCTGCACAGCCCCTGCCCCACAACAGCCAGGCTTTCCTCCACTGAGCCTTACATACCTAAATAGGGCAAAAAGAGAAGGAAAAGCCCAGGGGAGGAAATAGCCCATCCCCAGCAGCCCTCAGCACACATTTCCTCTACCGAGGCCAGGAAGGGCTCGGGTGGATGGCGGGGCTGTCTCCATGCTGAGTCCCGGAGCTCTGGCTCCTACTCCAATTTTCCAGTGGGGAGCTGCACTGGGGGATGTGATGGTGCATGAAACACATCAGTTTCCTGGGGCTGCAGGTGCCCTTTTTATCATGTCTGCCTGGATCTGCAGTGGGAATAGAGAGGCTCCTGTTCCAAAGTTGCAGGGCTGTGATAAAACCAGCCATGGAGTTCTCTCTGAGACCATAAAATGAGGCAGGAATGCATCAGTTTGGGACGAGGGTGTGATTTCCCTGGAGGGTCCAGAGGCTCACTGCTGGGTATTTGGAGACAGGCTAAAACTTTGCATTTGTGCATGTTTGCATCCCAGGTGGGGTGAACCTAGAACCAAACTCCAAAAGCTTTGAATACGCTCCTGAATGAATCCTGTGTGGATCTCGTAACCCAGCTCCACCTGCCAAGGCCATCTTCACCACCACCAAGGGCCTGGGGTCAGTTCGGAGCTTCTCTCACCCTGGGTAGCTGATGCAGAAGGTGAGGCGCCCCAAGCAGCCCTATCTGCCAGATCCAAGCAGGCTCCTGTCTGCATGGCAACCTTGGAGAACGGATCACTTTTTCAACTGACGCTGCTAAACCACCTCAAGCAACTTTTGGACAAACCTAAACCCTCTTTTTGTAAGCATGTAGAGATTGTTGCCATAACTGGCAAAGTCACACCTCAGCACCAGCCTGATGTCGTAGCTGTGGGTGCAAAGAGCGTTGAGGGGGAACCCAGGACCGTGTTGTACCTGTGGTGAAGCCCCCAGTTCCTTCCCCAGCACGCCCCTCTTCCTGAACAAAAAGGGAGGTGGTTCAGGAATGACCTGAGCTCTGGCTGGGCAGGAGGAGGGAATCACCCCCCAAAGCAGGGCCGGGCAGGGACACGAGGCTCTCGCTGTGCCGGCACTGGGGTCCCCACCTGCACTCACTGCTCTGCTCTCTGGCTCTTTCTCAGCCCGTGCCCGACCCCAGGAGCTGCTGCAGCGGGAGTGGAGGGGCCGGGGTTCAGAGGGAGGCGGCTGCCCAGCCCGGGCTGGCGAGCCTTTCTGCCGGGGCGTCACTCGCTTGGAGAACTCATCACTTCCCAGGCATCCCCTTCTTCAACCCCCGAGGGGGCACAGGGAAGAGCACGTCGTGTGAGAAATTCGTATTTCCCCCCAAATAAAGTGCTGCCCGTGCGGGTGGGGCCGGTAGGTGAGCAGGGCCCCCCTGGCCCCCCACGGTCCGGCCGGGGCGCAGCCCCTGGAGCCGCGCCGCTGCCCCGAGCTCGGGAGCTGGAAAGTTTCCTGCATACCAGCGTGAGCAGGAATGTTATTTACCGAGCGAGCGAGGGCTCTGACAGAGGAGAGAGGCTCTCGCCCGGCGCTTCCCCATGTATGGATGCGGCCCGGCGTTACTCAGCAGGATGCGGCCCAGACGGAGGCAGCGGCGCCGCGGGGCGGCTGTGCCGGCAGGAAGCTGGACGTGGGACGGGGGCACCTCCCCGAGCTGCCCGCGGAGCTTTCAGGGCAGAAAAGCACCGCTCAGCCCCTGCCCGAGCCGCGGCTCGCCCGGAGCCGTGCCAGGGCTGCTCCCCAGGATCTCCCCGGCTCAGTTACTTGCTGTAGGAGCCAGGGGACACGGGGGGCACACGACCGCCAGCACGCGGCCCTGGGACACATCGGGGCGTGGGGAGGCTGCATTCTCGGGGAGCATCAGTCTGGAAAGGAACCCAAACCCACCCTTTCCCTCAATAAGCCTCGTTCAGCTCAAAGCAAATAATTTTATAAAAATGGGATTTCACTTCCCATTTGTATTTCTCACATTGGTTGAAAGTTGACAGTGAACATGTTCAAAGGGAAACTCGGTTTCCCGAACCCGTGGACTTTTCCCAGCCCCAGCGTGGCCCCGGGGAAGCCCGTCCGTGTCTCCTGTGCCCGGGACTGCCCGCAGGTGGGGGGATGCCCGCTGCCCACCCCGGCCTCCCTCCTCCCGTTCGGGGTAATTATTGCTCATAGACGGGGTGGAATCTCCTGAGTCACGGGCTCATCCGACGGCCTCGCAATTCTCCCCAAGGGCTTCAAAGCCTTGGCAAACACGGATAGGTGCAAGCCCGGAGTTAAGTCAATAGAGCCTTCTCTGCCGGGGGGGAGGGCATGGGGGGAGTGCAGGTCCCAGCCGCCCAAAAAGTACCCCGGGTTGTCCTGGCTGGTGCCCAGCGCGCACAGCCAAGCAATTAAACACGAGCACTTCTCCTGCCTCCAAATTCCGCGCTGTTTCCCCGCTCCTAGACTCTGCCAGTGCTGCCCCGGCCCCCTCGTCTCTGGGCTGCCGACATTCCCGGGGCAGTCGCAGGCGGCCCCGGGAGCAGGCGGGAAGGGAGAAGTGGTGGGATCATTCCTGAGCAGGAGGCACAGTGAGGGTGGCCGAGCAGATGTGAGCGTGTTTCCCAGCGGTGACTGGCCGGGGAAGTTCGCAGCGTGACTCATGCGCTTCCCCAGGCGCTGAATCGCAGCATTGTGCTGAGAAATCACGAACACGCTGGCACCATCCCGGCACGGCACCATCCCTCCTTGGTGCCCGCACCCCGCAGGCTCCGCGGAGCCCCGAGGGGAGCAATGTGGGGAGGGAAGCAGCAGCTTCTGCCGAAGCATCGCCTCCTCCCAGGGCCAGGCTGGGCGCTGTCGCCGAGGCGCTTCGGCGGCTCAGAGGCCGCAGAGCTCTCAACCAGCCACTTTAGAATGCCCCTCTTTTCCTTGGCATCCCGGGAAGCAAACACAGTGCACGGGCGGGCGTGCGGACGTGTGCTCCCTCAGCAAACAAGTCGGGGCAGAGAGCAGCCAAGAGCAGCCTTTCCGCGGCGCCCCTCTGCCAGCACCACACCTCCCCGCGTGCCGAGTACACGGTTTATTTTCCTTCCCATTAAAGTCTCCCCACCAGCCCGGCTCTGGGAAACTCAATTTATGCGCAGAGCTCTGGGTGTATTATTGCTAGCGGGAACAGAGAGGGGCAGTGAGCGCGGAGGCGGCTCCGGCAGCAGAACAAGCCGCTCTTTGCTTTGGCGGCGGCAGCGCCGAGCGGGGACGGGAAGTCCCCGCGCAGACACAAAGTCTGGAGCCGCCGGGGCCGGGCAGCGCTGGGACACGGGGGGCTCGGGGGGCTGCGGGCACGGAGCGATGGGCACCTCCTGCGCGTCCCGCGGTAACGGCCCCGTTTGCGCCCCCCGTGCCGCGGAGCCACCCGCTGCCAACTGAGCACGCACGGCATGGCACAGCTAAAAAGATGGGAGGCTCAAAGGGTAGTGGAGTGAGGGAAAAGCTCTTGGTTGTGTCCCCAAGAGCCTGTTCCAGGCTCAGAGATGCTCCACAGGCTCCGAGCTTCCCCAAAGCATGGCCTGTCCTCAGGCAACGCCCTGGGGACCAGGAGGATGGGGTTGAACGTGGGGCAGATCCATGCACGGGGCATTCCCAGTGCGGTGCCAGGTGTTTTCTAGCTATTTCTCTGTACCTGAAATAGCTGCACTAGTACCTGCTGTACTTTCTCCCAGCAGGGCTGGTGCCGTGGAGAGAAAAGCCTTATCCATACCCCCACCACAGCATCCCATCCGGCTCCCACCACCTCCTTCTACCCACTCCTCTTCCCCACCCATTTCGTGTGACCTCAGACAAGCTAAATGGCACGAGCAGGAGGTGACCTGCCATCCCCACAGCTGGTTTTTCCCTGCTCTGCAAGGTTACAATAGCTCCTTGTTCCTCCGTACGTCCCACTCCTCTCCTGTATCACATCCTACACGACTGCTTTGCAGTGACCTCATCTTTCTTATTTTCCATGCCTCCTGCTGAAACCAAGGCCACGCTGCAGTGTCCCAGCCTCTGCCCCGTGCTCTCTCCTGGGGGTGCCAGAGGCGAGGGGGGTCTCCAGGACCCGGCCTGCCCCCCCTCACCCCAGCACCCACAGGGACCCACTCAACCTGTGGAGGTTGCACTGGTGGCTAAAGGGCCATCTGTGAAATCCATTTGCAGCTCTTTCCTGGATTTTTAACCCCTTTATCCCCACCTAGCCTCAGTCTGCCCTGGGATGCTGAGCAGCCCCCTGAGCTGCTGCCTTTCCTCTAGGGCACATCCTGACTCCATAGGGTGCTGTCCCATGAGGGACCTCAACCCAGATGGGTTTGGTGTCAAACACCTTTTCCGTTTCACGCACCACAAGTGCCTTGGGACCTTGTGCATCGAGGTTGCTTGGTGGCTCTGCTTACAGGGCTGCTTTTGCTCAGGTGCTTTAGGACAACCTGGCATCTCAGCCTTACTTTGTCTGGTCAAAACAGCCCATTTTCAGGGTACAAAGGTTTTTCTTCTTGAGAACCTTTCCTGTGTCCTCTCTCCCTCCTGGCTTTTTCATGTGGTGCTCATATGAGCCTGATTTTCATGAGGCAGAGGGAAATCACCAAAGGCTTTCATCCCCTGGGGCCTGGGGGCTTCACCAGGGGTTATGAGGGCTGTGGTTAGCCAGAGGAAAATACTTGTGGCAGCCAGTGGCTAGTGAGAAACCACGAGAGCCATCCACTTCTGGCTATGCTCCTCCAGCCCGGGGTGCCACCCTGGAGAAGGGACTGCCTGGCCATGGTGGGCGCCTGGACTGGTTCAGGGCTGAATGTTACACCCAGGTGCAGCCTACCCATGGGCTGAGGGACAGGGACAGGGCTGAGCCTCCCCTCGGGTGCCACCCACCTGACTCCTGCATGCCTGGAGCCCCCCTCAGTGGCACATGTACCCTGGGAGCCTCACTGCCTGTGGTTGGGGGTGGCTCCAGGGGGGGTGACAGTGACCCTTTGGCACAGTGACCCTTTGGCAGGAGCTCTAGGGCTTGATTGCTCACGCCCTGGCACAGAAGCAGCTGGAAGCCATCTGCCATTTAGCTTCCCACTGAAACAGGATCTTCCTGGGGCTCTGCCCCACTCAGCCATTGCCTGGGGAGGGAAGATGTTGGCTGCCCCAAGGGCAGATCAGCCCAGACTGGGCTGGACTGGGGCACTATCCTAAGGACTACACTCCATCTCTGCCACTTGGGCACTCCGAGGTGGCAGAACCTCTCTGAGGAGAAGCTGTGTGTAACCTCTGTGCCGGTGAGTCGCAGTCCCTGTGTCAGCAGGGGATGCAAACATGGGGTCTCTCCTGTGCCCCCCGGTTAGGGGACACCCACTAATACCCTCATCTTCAAATGAACTGTGAACACACCCTTGAGTGAGCACAGAGGAGTAGCCAGGTCCTTCCGAAGGTGTCCTGTTTTAAACCCTGACACCGCGGGGAGCACACAGGCGGTGGGGTGGCTCACCTGTGCCCCCACCTTTTGTTGCTGCTCGCCTGGCGCCTGCTGTGCAGCCAGGACCTGGGGGGGATGTTTTGCTGCGGCGTCAGCCTTGGAGCAGGGTGGCACATGCCTGTGAGCATCAGCATGAGCTCACGTCTGCCGGCAGCGACCAGCTCAAGTGCCTGAAGTAGGTGTTGAAAATGAGGAGTTTCTTTCAAGGAGCTCTCAGGGTGGGAGGCCCCGTGTGGCCGGACGGTGATTGATGGCGGGGGGTTGCTGCCGGCTGGGCATCGCCGCTTCTGGCCACGGACGTGCCGATGCCAACACGGGGGGCTGGAGGCTCCGGGGGCACAGCCGAGCCTGGCTCTCCCCATACACACAGCTGGGCACGGGGCCGCTGAAATGCTCCTGAGGCCCTCGCCACCCAAACCTGGGGCAGGGGAGGAGAAGGGAGAGGTGCCTCTGTGCCGGGCAGAAGTCGGTGTGGACCTGGCTGACTTCTCCACTCCGCACAGCCTGCGGGACGGGGGTGGGCACACTGCTCACTCCTACTCCGTGTGCTCCAGAGCCCGGGAGCTGCCGTGAAACCCTGGATGCCTCTATTTCTCCAGTAACTGTGTTGGTGTGTCCTCGGCAGGCTGCCTCGCCTTCCTCTGCTGCTGTAGTTGTTGGAGGTTCACGGGTGATGCTCAGATACCCTCTGCCTTGCCCACTGCCAGCTCCCCGTTATGGTGACCCGGCAGGGCTGGCTCTGTGCCCGGGGCGCCCCCTGAGGGTTCCCCCACGTACCGGGCCCCAGCGAGCGTCTGCTTGAAAGGATGACTGCTCCCCTCGGAGGGGAAGGTTCAGGTTGGACAGGGATGATGTCAGTGTGCCCCCTGGGGAGGTGGCAGGGACCCTTGCTCAGCCCAGACCCTCAGCTGGGTCTCGGATCAGAGGCAGGAGGGGCGGAAAGCAAAGGGTGAGAAATGCACAGTGCAGAGCCTGGGTGAGACGTGGTGTGTGGCAGCATCAGACCTTCCCCTGGGGGGTTCACACGGCAATTCCCACATCAGCCAGCAGCTCCGAGTGCGCGTTCTGTCACACTGGGGGATCCCGGTTTGCAGGGCGATGGGATGCCCTGCCCTGGCAGACTGCTGGGAAGGAGGGCAGCGTGCTGGAGGAGAATGCCAAGGGAGAGTCATTCCCTGCAGCGGGCCAAGCCTCGGGATTTCTGGGCTGCCTTCCACGCCTTTCCATCCGCTGGAGCTGCTGGCTCCGAGCGCGGCAGCCCGGGCTGGTGCCGGCGCCTGGCTGAGCCCCGAGTGCTGCAGAGCCAAGAGCAATCCCCGTCCCGTCCCTCCCCGTCCCGTCCCTCAGCCCCAAAATATGCTGATAACAGGCCCTTGTGCAAGACACCGCTTGCATTTAACCCGCCCGGAGGCTGAGTACCGGCGGCCCTTGGGCAGGTGCTCGGGCAGAGCCCGTGCCCCGCGGGCACAGCCCCCCGCTGCCCCCAGGGCTGGCACTTGCAGCCCCTTCCCCGGAGCAGCGAGACCCCGGGCTGGGGGTCAGCTCCTGCCCGGGCACCGCCGGGGCTGCGCTCGCAAATACCCTGGGGCAGGGTGCTGCCGCCGCGCCTGTCTCAGCTCTGGGGGGAGTTCTCAGCGTCACGCCCTCCTTTTGTGGGGCAGCAGGTTTGGAGCGAGCGCTGCTACCGGAGCCAGCGGCAGTGTTCTAAAGAAATGCTGTTTAGAAAAAACTATCAATGAACTACACTCAATATGCAGGAAAAAGTGGATTTTGATTCATTTCTCTGCTTGAAAGTATGCCCCCATCACTGGAGCTGTTTAAAAAAAAACTCTCATTTTTTCCAAGTCTCTTTTTTCCCCCTGAAATGTAAGCTAATTAAATGCACTTAAAAACATTCTGCATGTTCAAAGTGAAAGCAAAATAATTCAGAAGTGTCTGAACGAGAATGGAAGAACTGACCAAGGCTGATCTAATCCAAGACTTGGGAATGAGCCTTGAAATTTCATTTGCCCCCACTTTTTGGAGGGGAGGCTTCCAAAACCTCAACTGATCTTCTCTGTAGCCAACTGACCTGGGCACCATGGCGGGTGTTTGGTGTCACTTGTTCTGCTCTGGAGGTGCCAGGCTGAGCAAAACGGGCACAGCCAAAGACCTGTGGCACACAGAGATGGGGACAGGGACTGGTGTGTCACAGCCAGTGCAAAGTGTGGCACCTGGGGCCACCTCTGCAGCACTGGGGTCAGGGCAGCGGCTGCCTGGGGACAGGGAGGAACTGGGGGCAGATACTGGGGCCCCATGGGGCAGCAGGGTGCAGTCACCTGGTCCCCACTGGTACAGGTGAGGGCATGGCAGGGCCTTGCCAGACCTGCTGCCAGGTGTGTGCCATTGATTCGTGCTGCCAGCAGAGATGGGGACTTGGGTGCTGACCCCAGCCGGGCTGTGGTGCCTTCGTGGGCTCCAGACCAGGTGGGTGACACCTGCTTCAATGTACACTTCAGCAGGTCAAAACAGAGAACATTTAGAGCTTTCCAGGCCTTTCCTGCCCCTGCTTTCCACATGCATGTATCTGCCAGGTCAGAAGCCAGGCCTGGGAACCCAATGCTGTCCTGGGCTGTGCTGAAAGCACAGGTCAAAATGAGCTAATTCCTGCGGGGAAGGGATGGATTCAACCTTTGAGAACACTCCCATTATCGCTGGTCGAGATAAACATCCCAATAAACACGGGCTGATGCAATTAGCACATGCAGGGGGACACCAGCCTGTCTCTCTCCTGCCTGGGAAGGGGGAGCAGCGGTGGCTGTGGGGTGCTGGGGGCCTTGGGCACCTCCAGATCACCCTCCCTGCCGCCCTGTTAATATCCAAAGTGGCTGTGATAAGAAGCAGTTGCTGGGGCCGCAGGTGGGAAGGTGTCAAGTCGTACACACGGAGCTATAAACAGTGCGTGCCCATAAACCAGATCAAAGCAGAAAGAGTTTATTTTCAGAAGGTCTGCTTCCTCTGCAGAGCCTGGAGACAAAGAGCTTTTGGGGGAAGGGGGGAAGGAGAGCGAGGAAAAAAGGGGGAGAGCCAGAGGAGGGGAAAGGATTGTGTTGGCTCTGCTGGTTTGTGCTGGGGGGATCACAAACTCCCAGCCATGTGAGCAGCTGCCCTGTGGGATGCTGAGCAGCTCTGCTGTGGTTGGATCTAGCAGGTTCAGTGAGTGCGAGCAGCTGGTGCCAAGGGGACAGTGGTGGCTCCCCGACCCCTCCTGCAGCATCCGCGGGGCAGCTGTGCCCCGGGGGGTGCAGGGTCGTGGTCCCCTAGGGCAGAGTGGGCTGGGCTCTTGTGGGCAGCCAGGACAGGGCTGCTCCCCGCCTGCTGGAGCACCTGAGCACGAGCCGTAAGTCACAAGCCCTTAAGCAAACTATTGTGAAACCTTGTCGGTCTGCAGAGCCCGTCCCCACCCTCCAACCCCCAAATCACAGGGCTCAGCTACCGGAGCACTTGGGGAGGAAGCAGGAGCCCACGACTCCCACCTGCCTCTCGGAGCTTGTGGTCTCCACAGGCAGGAGGAGGAGGAGGAAATCCAGGAGGCAGCCACAGCAGGTTTGCCGGCAATTGGAGCTCAAGAGGTCAGAGAGCAGATGTCGGGGCTGTAACAGAGTGCGTGTTAGCTCAGAGGCGCCTGTATCCTGTGCTGCCTGGGCTCCCCTCGCCCACTTATTTAGATAGAGAATTCCCACTCCTTTCCCACTGTCTGACTCTGAAATGAACCAGATGAAGCTGCTTGAGACCTCAAACTTGCTCAGTTTTGGTTGAGTTGAAGACAGCCCTGTGAATCTACCCATGCACTACAGGAGATGGGTGCTACAGCTGCAGGCTCCCAGCACAGTGCAGTTCCCCCTCCTTCACGTTGATGCTGAAGAGCTCAGAGGGTCAGATCCTGACCACCATTCTCCAAGGGGGGAGCAAGGGCTTCTGGATCTGCCCCAACCCCACCAACACATTGTTTCCAGCAATGCTTGGGTTGCAGAAGGCCTCAGATCCACATGGTCCCCTGTGCCCTCGCCCCCCAGTCCCCTCCCAGCAGGCAGGGTACATGCCCAGAGGAAGAGACCACATCAGGAACTGGGTAATTATCTCGTCCCAGACTGCCAGCACCTCCTGTGTGCTGACCACCCTGGTGAGCTGTCACCGTGTCCCACTGCTCACACCCTGCTGTGGGTGCTGGCTGTGCCTGCAGCACTGCAGGGGGACGAGGCCCCTGGGGGCTTTTCTTGAGCAGCCTTGCAAAGGGGAGGCCCAGCTCTTTGGAGATGTCGTGCTGGGGCTGTAACAGCTTTTGGCCTGTCCCAGCAGCACGGGAGCTGGTGTGCTGATCTCACTGCCCCGGGCTGTCCTGGGATGGGATGTGCTGGCCTCTGCCCTGCAGGGCTCCCATGGCACTCAAGTTTAAGCCACAGCAACTAAATGTGTAGGTTTTTCCAGGGCTGCCGTTTCTGCAGCCCCCAGCAGCTTCCTGAGACTGTCTTCTGGGTGAAGTAAGAGCATTAGGTTCACTTTCCCCAGGAAGGCAGCAGCACTGGTCCCACACCACCCTGGCAGCACCCGCTGCTGCGCTGGCCATTACCTTCCCATTCACAACCGCGGGGAGGGAAACACGTTGCATGGCCTTCAAGGGAAATTTCGCTCTGGGCTGCACAAATATTTGTCCCACCTGTTTCCTGCCTGGGCCGGCCCTGGGCTCGGAGGACGCGGTGGGTCAGAGGCAGCAGGGGGAGGAGGCCGTGGGGAACCGGCTCCTTCTCACACAAAGACCTTTGCTCTGCGGGGCCGGCCGCTCGTGGCACAGGGCTCTGGACGCAATATCTGCTGCAGTGTCCCAGTGTTGGAAGGGCAGGGCCGGGGAGGGCACGGAGGGGCTGCATCTTTCAGCTGGAGAAGTAAAAGCCTTTTGCAACTTGCCTTTATTTTGCTTTCACCCTCGCTGGAGCGTCTCTGGGGAAAGGAGAACAGACTGGGGAACTGCCACACGTTCCTGCCAGAGCTGAGTGTTGTCACCAGCCTGGTTTTAGCTGTCCCCGTTTCTTCATCCCGAAGGGGCCCTGCTCTGAGCCGAAGCGGCTGGGGGCTGGAACGGGCCCTTGGCAGCTCAGTCTGGATCCCCTTTCCCATCGCGTTCCCTGGCTCCCCCTCAAGTGGCTGAAACACCTGCAAGTTGCCCTTGCTTTCGGGCAGGAGGAGAGGCGTTCCTTGGCACTGCTCGGATGGCGCGGGCACGGGCACGGGCACGGGCACGGGCACGGGCATGGGCATGGGCACGGGCATGGGCACGGGCATGGGCATGGGCACGGGCACGGGCACGGGCACGGGCATGGGCACGGGCATGGGCATGGGCACGGGCACGGGCACGGGCATGGGCACGGGCACTGCCCTGCTCAGGAAATCCCTGGCCACGGGGCCGGGCGCCGGGAAGGACGGCTGGGCTGTTCTTACCCTCGGCCCTGGCCGGCAGCCCGGCCGCCTGCGGGACACAGGGCACAAAGGGGGGGCTGGGCTGGGCACAGCTGGACAGGGGCAGCGGTGCCTGGTGGCCTCCTGGCTCCCCTGCTGACACCCAGCCCGGTGGTGGCAGCCACTGCCCTTCTCCTCCCCCACTGTCTGTGGGCAAGCACCGCAACCACTGTCTCCATTTACCTTCGGCCCCAAGGTGGTGGGAGCAGGGCCAGGGCTGGTCAGTGCTGGGAGTGGCACCACAGGGATTCTCCCTCCTCATTCCCGGGCTGGAATTTGTATCAAGACAAATCCTGTGCCATCCAAATTACATCTATATGATAATACATTTCATTCACAATGTATCTAGCACACCATATAATAGAAAATTTGAAGCAGAAGTACTTAGCACAGTTCTTAGTACAAAAAAAAAAAAGAAACAAAATTAACCAAAACAATCATGTGGAAATGAAACTTTTAAACTTATCAAAAAGATCAGATGCAGAGAGCATCGTACCAAAACCCCCATCAGTGTGAGTCACTTTGACTCTTCCCCAGGGAAAAAGCACCAAAATGTTCATGTCCTGGTGAAGTGTTTCACTTCTGGCTGCCCAGGCAGGTGGGTCCCAGCACCCAGAAGAGCCCCTCAGAGTCCAGGCAGTGCTCGTTTTGTACCAAAGGAGAAGAAACCCAGGTCAGACCCACTGCTGTCACTTCTCATCCCCGGCCAGTGATTGAATCAGCCACAGGTCTCCAGGTATTGAACTTCCCAGTAGCCCAATTGACTTCCACAATCTATTTGTGTCACAGATTTTAATCATAGTTTTGTAAGAGGTTACAGGAACGTGGGGGCTGGTAGTCCCTCGTGGTCCCTGCAGGTGGGTGTGTGGGGACTGCCACGGCACTGGGAGAGGGCTTTATCTCCCGGCTGTTATCGCCCTCCTTTCCCACGGGCTATCAGCCTCCTGCAGACCTGGGGGGTTTAATAATCTCTGCAAGTGGAGGGGGCTGGGGGGGGGCTGGGGGGCACCCAGGCCACACGTCTGGGGGCAGGTGAGCAACAGCACCTGATGGGCTCTGGGGCAGGGGCTGGGCCCCCCGGGACAGACCCGCCGTGGAGAGTGCCATCCCTTGCCCAGGGCAGGGCAAACTGAGGCACACACAGCCACTCACCCCGGCTGAGCTTGTGCCAGGGGCTCTGCTGGGACCACGAGCTCCCCCCAGCCAGGGCTTCAGCTCCAGCTCCCTGTGGGGAGAAAAGGACTCACCTGAGCTTCTTCAACACGCAGAATGTGTTTGCTCTGGCTCCGGGTTAATATATATCAGTTTACTCATCCGATAGGAGATCAATGGGCAGCGCCGGCCCCGACAAGAGACGTGACAGGTCTGTTTTCTGCCTGGTCCAAAGCCTTTGTCCCCAGCAGCCATGCAGGGCTCCCCCTCATTATCAGCGGGCAATTAAAGAGTCTGCAATTCAGGCTGAACGTTTCTGCACGATTTTCCATCAAAAGCCCTGGCTGCTTTGGTAGGGGGTGCGGGAGCTGTGCCTTTCCCCCACCCCTGGCTGAGAAGGACAAGCAGCTCCTTGGGAGGGTTGGAGGGGAGGGAAGGAGCTGCCACCCTCACAGCCAGGTCAGGGCTGCACCTGGGAGGAAGGAGAAGCCTCTCCTAGGACATCCTGCCCAGCTGTGCCCGGCAGTGGCTGTGCCAAGTTCAAGCTCCTGTCTGTCCCCAGCCATGCTCTGCAGCCTGACCAGCCCCTCCTGCTCTTGTCCCTGTCCCTGTCCCCATCATCCTCCACTGATTACACAGGGAACAATAGTGGTGACAACACCTCTGGGCCAGGGCTTAGGGCAGCCCAGCAGGAAAACCAGGGGAGGGCTGAAGACAAACACAGCCAGGGCCCTCCCGGGGATTAGGGCCCCTCATGCTGGGGTGAAGCGAGTGTTGGCCAAAGGCCTCTCTATCAGTCCCAGCAGCTCCCTTTGCAAAAAGGATTTGTGTCCACCCCACACGTGCCATGGGGCTGAGGATGGGGTGTCTCCGTGTCCTTGCTCCCCTTCCGTGCCCAGGGGGCAGCTGGTGAAGCTGGACCCAGCAGGACCCCTGGCTTTACCCCTGTGCCAGGAGCACTCCTGGAGAGGACCCAGGGTGTGGGGCCCCATGTAGGACTTGCCTCCTGGTCCAGCTGCTGGCCACAGCACCCACTGTGCCCACCCAGCCACTCACTCGAGGGGGGAGCAGGGGGCATCTCCCACACAGCCTGGCAGCTCCAGCCCTGGCTCACACCCCGAGGGGCCCAGCAGCCCCTTCCCACACAGCCCAGTGGGCTCTGGTCTGCAGCACCAGCATCACCTCCACCCTCCCTTCATCCCCACCAGGACACAGCCTGGCTTTTCCTTCTCCCTCTGCTCCCTCTTGGCAGACAGTCTGCTGACATCTTGGAACTGCAAAGCAGGTTGATTATTCCATGGATGGCTGGGAGGCACAGATAACTCATTGTTCACACCTCTCTAATGAAGCTCCTGCCCAGCGGGCGAGGCAAGGCTGAGCGCAGCTACACATCCCCCGGCCAGGGCGGGCCACCAAGGCCCAAAGTGGCTTGAATTTGGGCCCTGGGGTCACTCACCCTTTGCTACAAGGGGGACACAAAGGTGCTTTGAGAAGCACTGTCCTGGAGGTGGGAGTGTGAGAACAGCACAGAGGGAAGGGCAGCAGCCCTCCGGGAGGGTCTGTCCAAAGCTGGAGCCCAACCCAAAGCTCTGCCAGAGCCTTTGTGCTCCTGGGGAGGGCTGGACACGGTGCCTGTGCGGTCTTTCATTGCCCGCAGGAGCTCTCAGTCCTGCAGGGCTCCCACTCGCTGCCTCCGGCCCTGAGGCTCGTCCCGCTGAAATCAGTCACTGCTGCTGCTGCACTTTGTCATTCCAGTGAGACTCAGAAACCAGGACCACTGCAGAGAGAGGGATTGATGCCCAGGGCTGATGCAGCCAGGGCAGCCAAGGCTGGCAGGGTGGGGAAAGGCGCTGCGGGATGGGCTGGAAGGGCACATTGCCCTGGAGCATCCCCCAGCCCGCCCGCGGGGGCTCCGGGCAGGAGGGGGGCGTTCCCAGCCCCGCTGATGAGAGCTCCAAACGCAGTCGGGGGGCTGCTCTCTGCAGGCAGCGAAGGCAGCCAGGGCCATTTTAATCGTTTCCAGATTCGTGTGGGAGGTCAGGGCCCTGGGGTGCTGCTCCATGTCACTTTTATAAACACGGCAGTTTTTCCAGATGGTCTCTGGCTCCAGCCTGGCTAGCAGGTTGATTGGGCCAGACCAAAATAACAACAGGTGGAGAACAGGCCATGACTGCCTGATGCTATCTCCTCTTTCCATCTATTCCCCAAATGATTTTTTCCTTCGCAGAAAACAATTAAGTTTTGCTGGGCAGGGGCGGGAGCTGCGCTGGGCTGCGAGCTGAGGCCCCACGCCTTCACTGCATGTGCGAGAGCAGCATCTGCTTCAGCTCGCTGAGCCAGGGCAGTGCCAGGGGCAGGGGCAGGGCCAGGCTGGATCCCTGCTCACCACCAGCAGGCTTCCAAGAGCTCGGCAATGCTGTAGCTGCAGGATTCTCCTCCATCCTCCCGAGGGGTGCCAGAATGGGCAGATCAGCTGCACACCAGCAGGCTCAGTCATTCCCCCACTCCTTTTATTCTCCTGAGTTTACAGCAAGACGCATTTTTTTGATTTTTTCCCATTAACCGCCGTGGAAATTCAGTGCCAAGCGGGCACTGTGGCACATGCTGCCTGCACCCCACATTTCCAGGGCTGAGAGGGACTCCTGCATCCCAGGGTGCTCCCTTGGGTGGCCAGGGTCCAGCTGAGGCTGCTGGATCTGGTGCCTTGCCAGCACTGTGCCAATCCAGCAGGACTGCTCGGAGCAGGGCCAGCTCCATCCCCTCCAGCTGAGGAATGTGGGTGGCAGTGCTTCCAAATGGATGCTCAGAGTCCCAAGGCCAAAGAACCCAAACAGTGACTTTGCTTTGCACAACTGTGCCTCCAGTGCCCCCTGTCCCTCCCCCACCATCGCCCCCCAGGAGGGATCAGAGCTCCCATGACAGCGTGGCCCCCCCACGTACAGCTGCCCAGCCCCAGGCAGAGCTCACAGCAAGCCCACAAGTCCGAGCTGAGAGCCAGAGGGATGGAAAAACCACGGCTGTGCACTGGGGATGGACAGAATTGCTCTCACATAGAGACTCCTTTCACATTTCCCACTCGCCTTCGTGCTAACAGCTCTCTGCAGGCCAAGCCTTCCCATACAGGAGATGAAGCTTTGGCCAGAGATTGTAAACGGATTGTGGCTGTAAATAAAAAGTTGCATGTGTAGCAGAGCCGTGAGCCAAGCCCGGCTCGTGAACCTCCTGCATCTGTGTCTGAGCACAGGCACTGAGCTGAGGACGTGAGGAGCGAGGGGGAGGAAGAGGGACATTTCCAAGGGTCCTGCTCCGAGCGGGCTTTCCAAGGGGAAGTGGTCCACCCTCCCCTCTGTCCTCGTGGTGCAGCTCTCTGTCACCACCTCCCACATCCAAAATCCTCGGCGGCATCCCCTCCTCACTCCATCTTTATTTCCTAAACCCTGGCCAAAGCTTCACTGGCCCAGCCCCGTCCCTGCTGGCACTGACACCTTTCTTCAGAGCGCCGGCTCCCCTCCACAGGAAGGAATCTGCTCCCGCATGCTGGCTCCAAGGATTGCATGTCTCCCTCTGCTAATTGCACAATCCCAAAGTAAAGCTGTATAAATGTCCCACCATGCTGAAATTTAGCGTTGAAGTACAATTTATCCCTTGGCTCCAAGGCACTGGCAGCTGAAGAGCCCTGGTAGAAATGCAGCCGGGCAGGGGATGCAGTTTAGGCACGTGCTGGAGTTTTGGGCAGCGTGGCCACAGTGATGGTGCTCGAGGTGGGGGGATCCTCCCGCAGAAATCAGCACCGGGGTGTGTTTCCATGTGTGGCACTGGATGTGCTCCCAGTGGGGACCAGCAGGAGTCCTGCCCACCCGAGCTGGGACATGGCAGAGCAGCTCCCAGCCCACCTCATCCCCTCTGGTGAGAGAGCAGGGGATTAGAATGGCCTCACCCTGTTTCCACCAGCTCCTAAAATGGAAGTTTGGAGCGCCAGGCAGTGGATCTGGACAGTTTTACTCCCACAGGCAGGTAGGCAATGAATCTGGGAGAATGAATCCCAGCCTCTGTGGGGTGGGAGCACTGGCAGTGGTGCAGGGGCTCTCCTCCCCCAGCCCTTTGTTTAGGAATCCCATTTCTGCCAAGTCTAAATATGCCCTAATCCTACAAACACTTCCCCTCTAGGAGAAGGAACAGACCTTTGGCTGATTTTTCTCTGCAGCCCTCTGTGCACACCTGAAACCTTGGGATAATAAGGAATGCCTTGGGGCTGGCATGGCACCTTTTCCCCTTGGATCTTATCACCTTTTCTGTAGCTTGAAGGTGTTACCAGGCCTGTTTGCAGATGGAAAACTGGAGTTATTTTCAGTGATGAAGGAAACCTGAGAGCTGTCAGCCCCTGATGCCAAGAGCAGATTCAGTGCCACGAGCCTGGGCATTCAAAAGGTTTCAGCAGGGGAATTTTACCCAGTTGGCCTTTTGCCAGCGGACACCTCACCTGCCAGTGCCAGCCCAGCTCTCACCTGGTGCCCCTGCCTGCAGACAGTGGCAATGCCCCCTCTGCCTCCCAGTCTGGAGCCCTGCAGCCCGGGGGAGCCTGGCTCTGACCCCCCTGGGGATTGGGCTGGACCTCTGCAGGGCACAGCGTGGGGCAAACCCACAGCCCAGCACCCATAGCAACTTCTCCTGTTGGCTCTAACACCTCTCTGGGTGCTGACACTCTGACAGAGCTCTGGCAAGTGCTGTGTTTTCAGGCCTAAGGAAATTGTCAGTGGGTTTCTTTGGAGGATTTGGTAGTTCTTGCTGTAGATCCTTCCCCAGAACAGTGTTGGGTGGAGAGTGCAGCACTTGTGAAAAAAAAAACCAAAACGGGAGGGGGGGTTGGGGGAATGGGGAAGGGAAGGGAAGGGGGGAAAAAAGTGCATTTCCAGTAGGGACATTGGATCAACAGGGACCTTGAGGCCAAACCAGGAGCAGCTGGGGCATCACTGACTGCCTGGCATCCCACAGTCTGGCATGGGGACAGGGACAGAGGGCCATGAAGCACCATGACACTGCTGTGACTTGACTCACATCCCTTAATATTCCTGCCTCAGGAGCTCTCCCTCCTGGGCCCTGTGTTTCCAGGGACATGCCATGCTCCAGAACAGCAATGCCTCTAACTCGGGAGTCTCTGCACAGTCTCTCTCCCTGGCATCCACTCTTGATTGTTGTCTACACAGGCAGTATGTTTCTAAAATTAATGTACTAGAGCTGCACACACATGTCCTGGGGGATGGAAATGGGCCTGAGCCCCAGCAGACGGGTTGGGAAGTGCCAGGATGGAAAAACGCCTCCGAGCGCCACGTGCACGTCCTGCACCGGGAGCACTGGGAGCACTGGGAGCACTGGGAGCGCTCCTGGCCCTCGGCCACGCCGGGAGGGCAGCGTGCCCCTGCCAGCAGAACGGGCTCACACACAGGCAGGAGCACAGCCACGTGTGCTGTGCCCACGGACCCGCCCCAGGGCAGTGCCCACGCCCGGAGCTCTGAGCTCGGGTGGATGCAGAGACACACACAGAGAGACACACAGACAGACAGACACACAGACAGAGACACAGAGACACACAGAGACACACAGACACACAGACAGAGACACACAGACACACACAGAGACACACAGAGACACACAGACACACAGACAGAGACACACAGACACACACAGAGACACACACACACAGACACACACACACAGACACACACACACACAGACACACACACACAGACACACACACAGACACACACACACACACACACACACACACACACACACACACACACAGACACACACACACACACACACACACACACACACACAGATGCACGTGTGCATCTCCTGCACTGCTCCAGTGCCGGGGGAAGGAAACAAAGGCTGGGATCCCTGTGGATAAGCGCGGAGGCAGAGGAAGGGCAGGAGCAGCCCACACACCGAGCCCCCGTGGGCTGCCCGGCGTTCCCAGGCTGCGGGCACAGCCCCGTGCTGCCTGCACCTGGCTGCTATTAAGTGTTCAATCAAAAAGGGATCACAAGCCAGATAGAACTAATTCAGAGGAACTTTTTTACACAACAAGCCCCTTTCAGTTTGCTTGTTTGGTCTTATATCTGAAGCTAACTCCGGCAGGCTTGAAAATGAGCAGGGCTCTTGGCTGCGGGGGGACACGCCACGTTTCCAGCACACTGAGGTGGGAGTTCTCCTTTGGTGTCTTAAAAATAGCACTGCAAAGAGAGGCGGGCTGGGATCCTGGAGGTGTGTGGAGGGGGGGCTGTGCCCCAGGCCAGTGCTGGGGGCAGGACCTGCGGAGCCAGAGGGTGTCTGTCCCCCAGAGCTGGCCCTCGGGTCCTCCACTGGGCTGGGGCTCGGAGGCTGCCTGCTTCTCCCCAGGGTGCTGAAGAAGGTGGTGCCTTCAGCAAGGCTCCCTATGATCTTCTGTCAGGGCAAAAGGAAACCTCCGAGCCATTCCCTCAGTTCCAGACCGTCCCCAGGGTGTGGCTGGCCGGGGCTTTGCGCACACGGCAGGGACCAAAGGCTTCCCCCAGCTCGGAGGCTTCCCATGCCTCCAGCCCCAGGAGTTGTGTCCATCCAACACGCGCTGACAGGGGCCGTACCCAAGGCAGTCCCGAGGGCGCCCCTCACACATGGCCACGCTCGGATGTCGGCTGGGACATGCTGGCTTTTAGGGGAAGGCTCCAAGGAGGTTTTAATTTGACACTGGCACTTACCCTGGGAAGAATTTCCCAAAGAGGTGGAAATTCATCACCTCCATAAGTGCAGGGAGAAAGGACGAGTAGGGAAGGCATCACCCTTCCTCCTTTCGGGGACAGCTCTGGGCATTTATTGCCTGGACACTGATACTCCCCTTTCCCAGCAGTTGTAGCTGTTTGAAAGCTTTACTCAGTATTCTGGCTCCTCATCTGCCTGGCTCCCAGCGGAGAGGGGACCCGAAGGACCGCAGGGTCTTCTCGGGCTCGGCTCAGTCTTGGGCTCAGCCCCGGCGGGAGGGAGGGAGGGAGGGAGGGGGAGCTGCCTGGCCAGCGGGGCTGTTTTCACTCAGCATCGAGCTCGCTGCTTGTCTCAGTGTGTCCCGGCAGATCATCCTCCCACGGCCGCCTCCGGGAGGGCACAGGCTGTGCCAGTGCTGGCCGTGTGCCCCGGCAGCCCAGCGTGGCCGTGGCTCGGGGACCCCAGTCCCACCAGTGTCCCTCGCTTGGTGGGGGAGTGGGGCTTCCTGGCTCCTCGGGACGATGCCGGCAGAATCCCTCTCGCTGGCCCCAGCCTCTGATGGAGGGAATTAAGGAGCGGATTTGGCTGGGAACAGCCCCCAGGTTCTCTCACGGGGGAAGGGGGGAAGGCAGATGTACAGCTTTGTCCTAGGAAGGACATTAAAGAGCTTGCCCTGGAGCAGCACGATGGCATTGGGTTATGGCCAACGTGACTAAGCCTCCTCTTCCTCTCTCCTCACCCCTCTGTCTGCCATGTCAGGACTTCTTAAAAAGCACCTTTAGTTTTGCAATGCTCTTGCTCAGAGCCCCATTACTCAGGCTGAGCTGGCCCCGTTTCCTCAGGAGTGCTGCATCCCTGCCTGATAAGATAAGCTCCCCAAAGAAAGGTTTTGGGACCCTGACTCACTGGAGAAACTTTCTGCAGCACATTCGTGTGTCCTCTAACACACTTAACTGTTTGATGAGCTTATCACTGCAATCCAAATGTTCGTCTGTGGTCGCTGGAGGAGCTCCAGGAGCCAGGGCATCTCAATCAGGTGTTAAGCCTGGAGACTCACCCCATGTCTGCAGGCCTCCAGCCTCCCTGCATATTCACAGCCCTTTCTCTGTTCTGTCCCCAAAACCTTCCTGCCCCAGCCTCCTGCAGGGGCTCTCCCAGTCCCACTGGGGGAGGATTACATCCCCACTGGTCGGAACCCAGTGCCTGCTGGCGGCTCCCAGTGCCCGGGAGGCTGTGCTCAGTGGCCACAAGTGCAGCCAGGGCAGCTCCAGGCTGATTCCCCATTTGCAGGCAGGATCTGGCCCCAGGTTATCTCTCCTGATGCTTCTGGCAGCCCACGTCTGGTTTTGCTGCTGGGCAATAAATCCCCGAGGAGGAGCAGCTATAAGGTCTCCATCCACAGACCCCCCAAGAGAAAACAGGTCCAGACCCCAAATATTTGCCCTGGTCAGCCCCCTGGCAGAGGCACTGGTGCTTTTCTTTTCCAGATACGGTGAGCTCTCAGCCCGAAGGATGCCACCTCTGATTGCATCAGCAGGGTTGCAGATGCAGTTGATACTGGGTGGGGGGAGAAATCCTCTTCCAGGGGCAATAAACCCAGGACAGCTTTAGGAGTGGCTTCTTGGCTCTCAGTGAGCTGAGACAGAAAAGGCTCCAGGGATGCTTTTCACCAGCATCCAAACACAACAGCCTGGGCTCCCCCAGGGCAGCCCTCAAAGCACCCCATCCCCAGGGCTGCCTGGGTCCCAGCCCCACTGGGGCGATGGGTGTGTCGGGGCCCTGCTCACCCAGCTGTGCCCAGCTGTGCCCGTGCAGCAGCAGGACCCAGCAGGTTAAGGGGCGGCTCTGCAAGCCCCCGGCAACTGCAAACGATCAACCCCAGGGGGATTTTTTTCCTCCCCTCAGCTCTGGAGTCAATTGTCAGCCCTGCTTTTAAAGACACCCTTGTCGGCAGCCCAGCTATGCTTTTCTGCTTCGGAGGAATTCCTCTAAAACAATAATAGTGACATTGTTCCTCACTTTGCTGGCGGTTTTATAGGGCTCACGTTGGAGAAAGGTGACCATGGCTGCCTTTTGGCCACATGTGTTTACACAAGGAAATGCATGTGGGTTTTGGGGTGGCGCCTGGAGTCAGCAGCCGCTCTCTGTACTCCTGACCCTTACAGAGCTGCTTTCTTGCTTCTGGGTACGTTTACTGCACTCCAGATGTGAGCTGGCTCCAGCAAGGCTGCGGAGCGCCAGGGATCTGGCATCCCCAGACTCATCAGTCCGTGGGGTAGAATGCCATGGTGGTTGTTTTAAAAGCTGTAATGCGTCTTGGTAACACATCATGATTTATTCAGCCCTTGTTTGACAGGGCGCCTTTATCAAAAGCCGATGCGAAGCCCGGGCTCGGCGGCGCGGGATGGAGAGGGCTGGGAGCTGCTCCTTCCCCGGGGATGGGCTTTCTGGAGGGGTCCCCCCGTGCCACCCACCCCGAAGGGCTGCAGTTGGGGGCACCTGTGCTGGGGGTGCACTGCCACACGCAGGGCTGGTGGAGCCGTTGGAGAAATGAGCCCGAAGGGGTTTGAGCAGCACCGTGTCCCTGCCGCCGGCACCGGGAGCCACAGCGGGACAGTGGGTGACCTGGGGTGGCAGTGCCACAGCCCGGCCTGGCACAGCCCGGCCTTGCCAGGCTCGCTGGGGCCTCGCTCTTGGGCGCACGAGGGAGGCGCTGGAAGGATGGGAAAGAAGTGAAAATGGAGTTTGGGGAAAACCAGGGAGAAACCGGAGCAGAGCACGGGTGGCGAGGGAGCCCTGGGGCGCAGAGCAGTGGCAGGGCCGGGCAGTCCCTGCGCTCCTCCGGCTGCCCTTCTGCTGAAACCCGCGCTCCGTTCCACTTGTGTGCCCTTGAACCAGGCAAACCACAAGACACAGTTACAGGGAAGAGGGGACGGTGCGGGTGGGTCACGGCCCGAGAGCAGCTCCCCGTTGGGCCGGGCTGGCAGCAGAGAGGCGCCTGAGCAGAGCAACCCCTGCCCTGGGGCCGGGGCTGGCACACACCCAGCAGCTCTCGGGGGGCAGCACTCGAGGATGGGGCACACGAGATGGGAGCACAGCAGCGTTCCCCCAGCCCTGCTCCAGCCCCTGCCTCCTCCCGGGTGCCTCCGAGGTGCCGTTCCCATGGGCACGGACGGGTGCGGGACACTAGAGCCCTGGATTAGGAATGAGCCTCTGGTTTGGAGATATTTATTTGCTTTTTATCATAATGGGAAAAAAATGCAACAGCAGATAGAAGAGGAAGGAAAAAACCCCGATCTGGGTCAGGATCTCACACTGGCTAGTTCACTTCACAGTTTAAGTAAATAGTTCTCATCCCAAAACCCTTCAGGGTCATATAAATGTGCCTCTTCACATGGAAGAGACTATTTTGATAGTAGCTGGGTGCCTGATGAATTTGCAACTTTCCCAAACTGTCGGTGTCTAGAATGTGACTCGGTTTTTCACAGTGAGATATAAAATCCTATCAATTAATCTAACTTTTATTGCACCTCTGGGGCATGAACGTGATGTTATTTAAACAAATGGTTCCCATTACCTTCAATTATTTTATAAATGTTTTTCAGTGATTTATAGGCTTCTATTAAATGGACAATATACTTCTGTGCTCCTCGAGGGGGTAAACAGTAATCTAAAGGCTTGAGTTTGCTGATCTTTTTTTCTTTCTCTCCTTCCTTTTCCACAAGCATCAGAGGCTGCCGTTTAATTAACAGGGAGGTGGGGAAGAGCCCGGCCAGACGCGCTGCTGACGGCTGCCCTGCCCGGCCCCAGCCCGGCTCCCTGCCCTGACACCCCCTTTGCAGCCCCCTCCTCCTCCCTGGGGCATCTCCTGCCTCCCGCCCCGAAAACCCTCGTGCTGTGGCAGCCGCGGTTATTGAGCATCCCCCCAGCGGTGCCCGCGCTGCAGCCGCGTGGGAAAGGAAAGGGCTGCGGGGGCTCCGGCAGCGCCGGGACAGCGAGGCACGGGGGGGGCGGCTCTGCTGCTGCTCCAGGACTGAAGGAATTCCTCCTGCCTGGGCTGGACGTGTCCCTGCAGTGCCTCACGCTCCGGGGACACACGACACTGTCACCAGCAGCCACCGCTCCCCTGCTCCCCTGAGCGTCCCTGGGGGCCAGCAGCTCTGAGCCTCAAAGAGGCTGGGATGGGGAAGGGACAACGGAACGCTTTTGTCAGCCCAGGCCCTTCTCCTTTCATTCCAGGCTGGATTTTGGGGGCTGGGGAGGGGGAGAGCAGCAGCAGGGACGGGGCAGAGGCTGCTCATCTGGGCAGGGGTCAGGCTGGGACGCGGTTTGTGGAGCAGTGACCCCGGCACAGGACCCCATCCCTCCATCCATCCATCCCTCCATCCATCCATCCCTCCATCCATCCATCCATCCATCCATCCATCCATCCATCCATCCATCCATCCATCCATCCATCC
>VXBA01003994.1:14696-32983 GCA_013399895.1 Serilophus lunatus | reverse complement strand
CCTCCCTCCCTCCACCTCCCCCTAACCTCCCCTGCTGACCCCCCGCGCCGCATGCTGACAGGCAGGACAGCAGTTCAGTCCTCGCTGGACTAATTCCCTTGAGCCTGTCTGTGTTCCACACAGCTCTGGAGACAGGCTCTGTTTACAGAGTCTGCTGCCGTTTATTATTTTTGGGGGGGTGTTGCATGGAGTGGGAGGGGGGATGACATTTGGGGAAGATAAATAGGGCAGAAGACCCTGCAAAGACAAAGGGCTGAGCAGGGCCCTGCTTGGCCTTGGGATAGGGCTGGAGAGGGGCGAGGAGAGCATTTCCCAGCTCCCAAGTCCAGCTGAGGACGTGCACAGAGCAGTGCACCCACCCGGGGCTGCCCCCAGCCATCCCTGGGCCACCCTGGTGCTGGCAGAGACAGGATCTGCTCCAGCACGGGGGTGCCTGAAGGGCTCCATCTCTGCTAATGAGGACTGTGAGCATTTAGAGGAGATCCCTGGCACAGCAGGGCCCCACTTCATGGACACCCCGATAAACAAGGGTAGAATATCTGTACCTACCCCTTGTCTTTCCTTTGCCTAAATCAGGTCATGTCTGGAAGACAAACCCACTGCCTGGGAGTGATACAAAGGGGAGTTGTGTGAGAGGCCTGGCTGGGAGTGAGGGCAGAGCTGTCCGGGCTGTTTGCGCAGCAGCCGCTCCGAAATCGGGTTTCACTGCAGCAGCTCTGGGTCTTCCTCAGGTTTCTCCAGATCTGGGCTCGGGTTTATTTCTCACTGCAAGGTTATTAAAAACACTTGAACCTGAAACAGATTCATTGTGTCCACACTTTTGCTGTTTATTATTATAAACAAGGGTGTCGGGGCCATTAAAAATAAATCCAAACGGTAAAAAATGAGCAAGAAATACAAGGAAATGAAGTGATTGAAAACACCCATGGCAGCATCCAGGGCTGACAATTCCTGCTCGCAGGAGAGAGGGAAAATAACTTCTCATTTTTCTTTTCAACCAAACTGCATCCCTTTTCCCAGCTAGGGATGCCAAGCCGTGGGGAATGGAAAGAGGAACAGACCCAAGTGCTCCTGGACTCTGACTGGGGTTGGCCAAGGGATGTGAGTGTGGCATCTCCAGGCATGTCACCACTGCACAGCAGCCACCAAGGACACACCAGGACATTCCATGTGCCCACCAGGGCATCTGCAAACCCCAGCAGCTCCTCAGAGCCGGGCAGAGGGGGGGGAACATCAGCAGAAACCCACTGTGCCCTTTGAAGGGCCCATGGGGCACCTCTTGTCCCTGGCAGAGCAGCCTGGGGGCAGTCACAAGGTGCTGCCTGTCCTCCTCCCAGTGGGAGGCAGAGTCAGGATGCACAGAGAGGGATTGGCACTGGGATGCAGGAGTACAGAGGATGCAGAAGGAGCAGCATTCAAGAACAAAACCTTCAAAATCTGTGGTTATGACTGAGCTGTGGGAGCTGCAGACATGGACTGGGCCCAGACAGGGGCACACCCAGGGACTGAATGGCTGGGAAAACCTCTTCATCACACCACTCCCTCCCTTCAGAGCATCTCAGCTACGTGGCTGTCTTAAGAAGTCACTAAAAAACAATCAGAGAAGCAGGGAATTGCACGTTAGATCTCTCAGCTCTGGCATGGGAAGACACCCCAGGCAGGTGCCAGTCCAGAGCCTTGGGGGTGGTGGGACAGCTGGGACTCCCAGGCAAGAAGTGGCACGAGCCAAGGCACATGTCAGCACGGCTGCTTCTCCCAGCTGAGCCCACAGTCTCTAGAAACATCACTTGGGGATTTTCCTCTCCCACACCCAGGGCAGTTCCCACACTCCAGCCCCAGGCTGCTCCCTGCCAGGACCATCACACACAGTCCCACTCCAGAGATCCAAAGGGACTGGAGGGCACTGGGGCCCAGCTCTGCCCACCCAGCACTGCTGCTGCCCAGAGGCTTGAGGAGCTTCCCAGAACCAGCTGCTCAGCTTGGCTGGGAGGCAGACCAGCCATGGAGAGGGGGGAAAAGCCAACATGGAAAGCCCAGGGTAGAAACAGCCATGTCTGGTCTTGGATTCTCCCTTGGAGCAGCACAATTTGGGGCCATACAGTGAAAGCCACATGAGAGGCTTAGCAGAGTCATTCCAGCCCAAGCCCTGAGAATTTATAGGTTATAACTGCACATTTCTGCCTTACAAAATTTCATTGCTTGTAAGCAGAGATGACTGATCTGAAGCACAGCAGGTGAACTGACAGGGCACCGCCTCACTCTGCCAAGATGCTTTAAAAATCTGACTTCCTAAGCTTTTCTCTTCTTCTTATTATTATTACAGGTAATGCTACACCCCAGGCAGGAACACCAAGAGGCACCAGAGGGAGGGATTCAACCTGCAGGTCACTCCCAGGCTCTGCAACCCCCCCAAGACACAGCAGGCAGAGGCAGGAGCAGAGAGCACAGAGCTCAGCAGCTCATGGAGCCCTGCCTTCCCCTGGGGAAGCTGCTCCCTAAGGAGGAGCCCTTTTCCCTCAGTGCCCTGCAGGGACAGGGAGGATTTGGACAAATCTGCCTTGGCCTTCCCAGGTTTGGATTTTCTGGCTGCCAGTCAATGAAATGATGGCCCCCTGTTCAATGCCCAGTACAGCAAACATCTGCTGTGGTTGCATTTCTGGGGTTTTCAGCCAGAAAACAAAAAGTCCTGTGTTTGGGGGTTCACTGTTTCAGGGGGTGTTTGGCTGGGCTGACTGTCCCTGCTGAAGCTTCCAGGTGCTGGGTGAAGACACCACCTCACAGCAACCCTTCCAGCCTGAAGGTCAGAACTGGGTTTGTTAAATCCAGCCTAAACACCTGAATTATTTTTGTGAATTCCTCCCTTTTTGCTCATGCCCTTAACACTTGTGGCTTTCAAACCTTTCATGCTGAAAATCCTCTCCCTTGGGTGAACTGCCCCCTGCCATCCCAGCTAACAGGGCACCCACAACTCTCCCCACGTTCTGATACAGCCACTGCAAAGGCAGGAGGCTGCAGCCACCTGCTGCTCCCTCTGCAGGGACCACCCCCGGGCTGGGAACCCAGCCCCTGCAAGCCGGCCCCAGGACACTGTAATCCAGGGAACAGCCTCTGCCTCTGCAAACAACCATCCCACACCTCCAGCAGGACCTGCCTGTGGGCTAAAACTGCTCGGCTTGGGGCTAAAGCAGCCAGGTCTGGGAGAGGCAAAGCACTAAAACCCAGTGAAAATGATGGAGAGCATTAGAAGGGTCTTGTTTCACAGCAGTGGGAGACCAGAGGGGGTCATTTCTCGTCGCTCGTGTTCAAACACCAAAGCTCATGGGTGGCATTAGGCACATTTCAGGGGAAGTCCCACACATCAGAAACTCACTCTGTTTTTTTTAATACATGTAATAATTGGAACCATGGCTCTGCACGGTGAAGTTAATGCAATCCTCCCCCTCTGGAAGATCTGCACAAGCCAAACCCGAGCTTAAAAGGAGTGGACAGCCACCCTTCCCACGAAGGGACATTGGAAGGGGTTTTGTTGCCCCTGTGGGACAAGGGGAGGGGAAGGGCTGCAGCCCCCGGGGCTGTGTTTCGCTGGGAAGCGTGAGCACACCCAGGGAAGGCAGGGAACACTCTCAGCCTTCTGGCCTAAATGATCTGCTAAACAAATGATCTGATCGCAGGGCCCACGCTGCTCTGGCCCACTGGAGGCAGGGGGAGGCTCAGCCCAGGGCTGGGAGCAGGTGGCAGCTGAGCCCGGGATGCTCCAGAGCGAGGTGCAGAATGCTGGGGCTCCCCAAGGAAGCCACAGTCACTCCCAGGATCGTGGGAAGTTTTTAATGGCTCACTGCAGGCGAGGCCCCTGCAATGTTTGTATTAACATGTACTTGTTGGACAGCCACTCGTTGGGGCTCAGCTGGAAACCAGGCCAAGCAGCTGAGAAACATCTGGCTGCTAACCTTGGACAGATTCAGATCTGGTAGCCCAGGGATTTAAGAGGTCTCTTCAGAGGGACAGGAGTTTGGCAGATCCTTCCCAAGACCTCTGTTGTGCTGTGGCTGCTCCTCCAGCCCCACTCACTGCTCTGGGGTGGCACACACAGCTGAGGGACACCCCACTCCCACCTGCAGAACCCAAAATCACTGCCCAAACTGCAGTTAGACACTGCCACTAATTTCCAGGCAGGCTCCTGAAGGTGTGGGATGTGTGTGCTCTCCCAGTCTCAAGGGGAGGTGCTCGTTGTCAGCTCCCCAGACCAGGCACCTCTGTGTGTGCAGGACCAGTGTCCAGCCCTCCAGCTTCCACAGACAGCCTTGTCTTCCCTCTGCCTCCACTTACTGCCACCGACTCAGCCCCAGAGAGCCTCCACCACCAGGGAAACAAAACTCTGTAGATCTGCAGACCAAGATCAGGCCAATTAGGAGGGTTTTAAAGCAGCTCTACACAAAGAGCAGGCAGGAGAGGGAGCAGCCTCATTGTTTCTGAGGAAGATGGCTCAAGGGCTGCACCTCTTCTCTTTCCAAAACTCCTGCTTGGTTGTTTTTTTCCTCCCAAAGAAACTCCAGCTTTGGCCATGCTGAACCATCCTTTGGGGAGTGGAAAGCTAAGGAAGGGAGACAACAGAAAAGAAAAGCTGTTGAGCAAGAGAGAGGGGAGAGACTTTCAGACCATTTGACATTTCCCCTCCCCTCCTATCACCCATCAGGGCTTTTGAGACATGTCAGGGCAAAGCCACCAACAACCTGGCTCAGGAGGCCGAAAATGAGGACAGGACCCACAATTCTGAAAACCCTTTGTAGGCTTTATTTAAAGGAGATAAGGATGAAAAAAAGGTGACAAGATGCTTGACAGCTATAAAATGATGAGCATCCAGTTTATCTCCTTATCCTCCACATCATCTTCTGCTCTTTGATTTTTGTGACAACAAATGTGGGAGACACCAGGCAGAATGTAAAGGCACAAGCAGCAGGGATGCAGCACCAAGAAGAGAGGAGGAGGAAGATGCTCAGCAAGGGCTAAAAAAGCCTCTTTCCAAGCAGGGGCTGAGCATGCTGGCTCTGCTCCAACAAAGCACTTAAGCATTTGCCAAACTTAAACTTGCCTTTACTGGGGCTCTTCACAGGCTTAAAAGTTCAGCACATTCTCCAGCAACGTGCCACAGCACGACCAGAGAAAGAAGAAGCTGTTAAGGGACCTGAATCCCAGTCAGCAGCCAGGTTGGTGTGTGCTGGGGCAGCACCCAGCCCAACATTAATGCAGCACAGAAAGTCCTCTGACAGGAAAGCTCTAAGCCACCAGAAAAAGCTTACTAAATATAAAACAATAAATTAAAAAAGCTATATTAAGAGTATCACTATCAAATTCTCTTCAGGCTTTTTTTTTGGCCCAAGGGAGGCAGAGCTTGACACAGACACCAATTTACAGGTACCTGCAGAACTGGAGCCCCCTTGTTATGGTGGACAAAACCCACATGGAACCCAGTGTGCTGCTTCTTGGTGAGGGAACAGTGTGCTGTGGGGAGAGCACTGACCTCAGGTGCCCAAGGGCCAGTTCCCACCGACAGCCCTGGCAGGACACAGTGGCACAGCCCAGCCCTGCCCCTCTGCCCCCTGCCTGGCACTGCCACAGGGCTCTGGGATGCAGCACCTGGGGCAGGGGCTGCCCAGGGCCTCTCCTGCTGCTCCACCTCCTTGTCCCACGCTGGGATGAGCCGCAGGGCACTTGGTGTCGGGCACAGCAGCTGCTGCCGCTTTCTGGCTTAAAAACGCGACTGATGATAGCGGCAGAAAGTGAAATTTTCAATGCAGAGCAGTGCAAGAGAGCAGAAAGGGCACATCTGCACCCACACGGGGCCGAGTTAGAGCAGAGCAAGAACCACGCGCCCGTCGGTGCTTGGAGCAGCTCCGCGCTCAGCGCAGGGCTGGTGCCCCCCGGGCAAACCGGCTCTGGAGCTGCAGCCCCTCCCCGAAAAACAGAAGCGGCTCCCACGAGAGGCGGCTCCGTTTGAAGGAGCAGAGGCAGCCCAGCCTTGGGAAGCTTTCGGGCTCCCTCTGCCGCCCGCACGGCCCGGCCGAGGCAGGGCTGCTCCCCGTACTGGGCGTACTGGGAGAGCCCAGGGCACCGGGCACGGGGAGGGGATGGCTCGGGGAGCAGCAGGGCAGGGCGAGCCCCTGCTCAGAGCAGCGCCCACTGCAAGGAACAGCACTTACTTTATGGCCAGTCTGCTTATTTTATACATTACCCCTTCATACATTTCTTGGAAGAGATGCTGGTTCAGGACACAGACTGAAGGAAGGGCAGCTGGGTTCAACTGAAAGCTGCCTTTGAGCTGGCAGAGCTCAGAGGGGCACAGGCAGGAGCTGGTTTAGTTTCCTCACCCCGTTTCTGAAGCACTGAGCAGCCCCAGGCTGCGGGTGACCAGTCCCTCCCAGTGCACACAAAGCACCACCCAGGGCCAGGGGCAGCTGAGCCCCAAGGTGTTGTTTGCCCCCTGCCCCTGCTGGGACGAGGGGAGCAGCACTGGCCTGTCCCCAGTGCAGACAGTGACCCATTCACACAGAGCCCCTGCTTTTAAAAGCAACACCCAGCTCGGTGTGGCAGCTGCTGCCACCGGGTGCTCTGCCAGCACAGCTCCCAGCCAGGGGGGATGCTGCAACCTGCACGATTTGCAAACCAAACCAGACACTGGCAAAGCTTTAAAATCATTCCTTGAAGCAGGAATGTTGGAGGAGGCCCCAGACACCACCAAAGGTGACCTCACAAACAGGACAAGGGCACTTGGAAACACAACAAGCATCCCACATTGTTCCCCACACTGTTCCCGTGCCCATTTCCCATCGTTGACAGAAGCTGTTGGGGATACAGGCACACAGGAGCTGACACACTGTGACTCACACTGTCCTCACACACCCCCGGGGCTGCCCCAGGAGGGAGCAGTTTCCAGTCCAGGCCAAAAGCCAGCAGCAAGCTTCACAAAGGTTATTCCCTTTTTCATTCCCAGCCCAGGGAGGGCCTCGTTTCACTCCAACACTGCACTGAGACCCTTCCAGCAATCCTTTACACGTGGAAAAAGCCAAAATCCCACAGCCCTCTTTTTACCCAGACCTGGAGAGAAGCTCAGCTCGTTCCAGTGAAAGCACAGAACATTTCAGGTTGTGAAATACTCCTGGGACCTGAGAGCACAACACACCAGCGCAGAGGATTCCATCTCCTCAGGACAACCCTCAGCAAGGCCCTCCAGCACCTCCAGACAGCCCAGGAACACCTTCCAGCAGCTCCCTGGCACCTCCTCGCCCTGCCAACAGCCAACCTGAGCTCTACTCTCAGACTACAGGTGCTCCTTGGCACAGCAGCAGCAGCAGGACAGAGACAATTGCCTTTCACCACCAGTTTCCACTGTCAGCTAAACGTGATCTGCAGGAAGATACTTCCAACAAATCAAGAATTCCATAAGGGATCAAAACTCTAAACATAAATACAATTAAAGCCTTCTAATATTAATGCACACTTTTTATTATATTAAAATCAGGCAATGGTCTGATACAATAAAAAGGCTGCTTATGGAATACTGTTATGTTAAACGTACAGAGGATGTTAAATCCTTACAACTAATATTCTCCTCAAAAGTTAATGGAAACATCAATTGTTCATGGACTTGACAGCTGCTGCTTCAAAACAGGTTTATTTTTACTCTTTTCCTTTTTTCCTTTTTTTTTTATTTTTTTTTTTGTTTTTTACACAAACACTGAATTTTTCATAAAACTTAGGACACACTAGGTTGGTTTCTGGAAGCTTGCATCCACATTGCAGCAGTTAGTGGTCCAAACCAGTAAACCAGAAAAGGCAGTGATTTGCCAGGATGCAAAGCCAGTCAAGGTCCTTAATCTGCTATAACCACTTCCCCAAAATCATCCCTGCAGAGATTTCTAAGACTTGGAGAATCCTCATAAAATCTGCCACATGGATTTGATTTGTCTGTAGTTGTCACAGCTTTAGAAGGGCCAAACACAAGTGCAACAATTTAATGAACATTCTTGGGTCAATCCAAAGCACCAGAACACGATGATTTGAGTGTAACTGCAGCGTGCTCAGACCTCTGTGTGCAGAGTCTCCCCCCCCAGGTTTGGCAGCAGCAGATTTGGGCAATCCTGGTAAATCACTGCTCCTTTCCCCACCTCAAAGCCTATCTGAGGACATGGCTGTGGCCAGCTTGGCGAGTGGCAGCAGTGCTGGAGGGGAGGGGAGGCCCCAGGCTGTGAGCACAACACAGGCTCTGGCTTCCCAGGCTGGTGAAGACTACAAACCCAAAATGATGAGCAGGAGGGAACGGGTCAAGTGATTGCCCCGACACTCACCCCTGGGCCAGGGGCGAGCAGAGTCATGGACAGGGGCAAAAAGAAAGCAGCACCCTCACTAGAAGGAGGGGAAGAGGGAAGAGATTAAAAGAACCCTGAATCCCTCACCCAAAGCCCATGTCACTGGTGAGGGGGACCAGGAAGAGAAATACAATCTATGCCTTGGCCAAAGGGAAGGAGGAAAGCTTGCCCCAGATTCTCAGGGCACCTCAAAAGTAAAACCCCCAAAGGACCACAGTCACATTCAGCCTTTACTAGAGCCAGCACAAAGGGAGGGATGACTGAGGGGAGCTCACATCCCCAGTAGTAGTCCATACAGCCCAGTGGAGCACTGGAAGCAAAAACCTTTGTGTCTACTCTAATAAATAGCCCTGAGCTTCGACTCTATTGCAAAGGACAGAGAAAGAAAAAAATAACCCAGGCCAGACACACAGCAAGGTGATTGTGGGATGGATCCTTTCACAGTTAAGTTGGATGTGCCACACTGGTCTTGACAGTAATAAATTTAAATAGACTTTTCCTGATACCAGAAGTTCAGCTATGTGGACAGTGGTTACACAACAGGATTATTTGTTATAGCACAACTTATATTTCAAATGAAAAAAAAAATTAGTATCATTTACAGTATCTCAAGAAAAACTTCCTTTGAATAGGAACTTCCTTTCCAGTATTTTGAGGTCTACAAGATGCAGCTAGAAAATTTACTACTGTGGAAAATGAAGACAGCTTAAATTGAATAAGGGGCATGTTGGTTGGTTGGTTTTTGTTTTTGTTTTTTTTTTTTAATTAATTGCTGTAACATTGTCCTTCAGGTGGCTGAGGAAGTTTCATATTTTCTTTAGACATCATTAGACGCCGCAGCTCTTGCAGAACAACTTTGATACTATAAGAATTCTGCCATTTTGCTAGGACTGATATGGCTCTGGGGTCCACCTAGAAAGACAAAAAGACCACTCCTGTCAGAACTGGCACGTTGGAAACACTCAACTCCCCCCCCTAAAACCCCCAACTAAAGATCCCACGTGAAATCTGAGTGGGAGAAAGCAAAGCAAAGCAAAGCAAGTGTTTCCCCAGAAAGCACAATAAGTCTCCCCCTGTCCACTTCCCTTCCACCCCTTTCCTCCTCCCTGAACAACCAGCACCACAAGCAAAGGGGAGCCAAGCAGTCACAAGTATAAATAACCAAAGCACTGGGAGCTGCACATAAAAATGAATAAAAGCAGAAAACTTACCACTCCATTAGAACTATTTACTCCATTCATATTAATTTTTGTTACAAATCTTACAAATGGAGGTGCTTCTGGATACTTAGGCCCACATTCTATTTTAAGGCTGTATATTCTGTTTTCATAAATTGTCTGAGGGGAAAAGAAAGGGGGAAACAATTACATCAGGCAGTCCAATAAGCACTTGGTTGAAGCAGTGGCTACTTCAGGAACATGGGAACCACTAATACAAGGGCAGCCAGGTGGGCCCCACACTGGCCATCTGTGTTCTGGGTGCATTTTATAGCAGAGCATCAAATGCTTCCCCTCCAGGGTAATCAATTCTACTGCTCTTTTAAGCATCACATTTTCATAGGAGGAAATGCAGCTTCCCCTTCAGTAACTGGAATGTGGTTTTTAACCAGCACATAGCTCAGATACAACTTTGCAACCAATCTCTACAGAGCAGCTCTGTTTTATCAGTTTGCTCATCCCACACACTACCTTGAAACCGAGGCCACAGCCTCAGCCTCTGCTCTGCACTCAGCCCATCCTGCAACTGCACTTCTGGGAAAACATCTGTATTCCCAAGGCAAGAGAGGCTGAGCTGAAGCCTCTGCTGGGCTGCTCCTCCAGCCCTGGTTTGCAGCACAGCAAGGACAGCAGACCCGTCTCCCTGCTGGCAAGGCAGCACACTGCAGCCCCATTTCATTTTCCACATTAGGTTTGCAGGGTGTTTAGATTTTCCCTGAAGTGTGTGCACACAGTGAGCTTTCCCCACAGCCTCAGGGCAGGCCCATCAGCACCCCCACAATGTTTTAAAACCAAGTGCTGTTCTAGAAAACAGTTTGGGCAGATCGTGAACAAAATGGTGGTGAGTGGGGAGATGTTAAAGGCAGACAAGAAGGGAACAACACTGCTGGGGGAGACAGAAAATCCTGCATGTGTAATGCCTTTATAATGCACATCCTTGGACAGCCTCAAAGGCAACTGGCAGAGGGGGAACACGGGCCAGCAGCAGGAGCAAAGGTTGTGCAGAGTTTCCCATTCTGGCCCCTGGAATTCCTGAGAAGCGACACTGAGGCCAGATGTAGGAGATATCTGCTGCTGCAGGAAGCAAATCAGCCTCTTGCACTCCATGGAAGGGAATGAAGGAACCAGAGCAGGGAGACTGGAGACAGAGCAGTTGTGGTTTTAGACCACAGGCACATGTTGAACACCCAGAGCAGCCCTGGAGTTCAGTGCCAGAGTGCAGAGCCACAGCTGGGCAGGGCCTGGGGAGGAGGGAACACCACACACACCAGGGGCATGTGAAGGCGCTGCCTTGGGAGAACATCCAGAGCAGGGACTGAATCCACTAAAACCTGAGTTTCCTGAGTTGCTCTTGAAGGGTTTCTGCCAAGTCAGAACTGCTGCCATAAAAACTACCCAGAAACTGCAGGAAGAGCAGCAGAGCTGCACAGAGCATCCCCTTTTCCTACATGGGCCAAAGGACTTTAAACCTTGCTGTATTCAAGAGTACAGGACACCAGAATCCTGAAATCTCAGGAGCTCTCTTAATGAATCTGCAAATATAAAGCAGACCTGTTACTGGACTAACCAGAGAAAGGCACTAAAACATTCCAAATTAGAAGCAGAAAGCAACATAGAACATGAACCCCATTATCATACAGACCTTGGAAGTTCAACACAAATCACTTCCTGAAGTGTTTTGTCACTTCTCTGTCTTTTGTTTGTTTTGTACTTCAGTGATTAGCAGAAGAAAATGGGAAGAAAGAAAATAACTTTATTGTTTAAGTGGATACTCACTCTTGGAGGCCCAATAATCATCCCTGTCCATCTTGTGAGTGTCATGTCCTCATCATCTTCAAGGCCCCAGCTAACTGTTCCATCCCCAACTCCCTTCTGACCTTCTTCAAGTTCTTCCAAAAGACGAAAATTACGAGGAACTTTTACACCTGCAACAGTCAGAGAAACATTGGGAGTCGTGAAATTTAGTAAAGAAACAAAGTTAGAGTCATTCCTGATGCATTCTACAGGAAACATTTTGGGCAAACCCACAGAAATATCACTGCTTCCGAATGACAATATTTCAACATTGTGCAAAAACCATCCCCACGTTTAGGTTGGATTTTAGAAGCGAAATCAAGGTATCCCCCAAAAAAGAAGGCAGAAGGTCACAGGCCACATGTTATGGCAGGCAGGGAGACAAAAGGCAGTTCCCTGTTCCCTCAGAGATACACCCAGTGCTATGGAGCTCTAATCAGCATCAGAAGAGTCCCCAGAATGACACTGTGAGAGGCTTCACATCACTCAACTCACTCAGAGCTTTCAAAATACCTTTCAAAGGAAATAAAACTCTTTCCTAACATTAGTAGGTTAATCTGAAGTTAATTGAAACGGGCTTTGTCAGCAGCAAGAGCATCCTCTGTACTTATGACCTCCACCACCAAGGAATGCCAGCACTTCCTCACTGCTGGCACACTGATCCTCAGGGAGCAAAGCAGGGACATTTTCTTGTGCCTGTGACATCAGTGGGGAGCAATGGCACAGAGAGCCTGGGTGGCACAGCCAAGGGCAGCCCCAAGTCAGTGGTGAGGGGGGATCTGGGGCCCAATTCCTCACTGCTCCTGCAGGGACCTGCACAGAACAAAGGCCCCCAGGGCCCTGCTCCCTCCCCCGGGGCTGGGGGGCCACGGGAGGGCACCAGGGACCCGAGAGAAGGTGCTGCAGGTTCCCCATCCCTGATGGCCAGGGCTGGGCCACCCACTGGCACCAGGGGTGGTGGGGGCAGCACCTCTGGCACCCAGAGCAGTTACTGCACAAGAGCAGAGTGCAGCCAGGGAGAAGGGAGAGAAGCTGTGGGAGAGACAGCTCTGCAGAGCCCAGGGCCAGGAGCAGATCCCCTGCAGCCCAGGGAGGCCCCTGGGGGTGCAGGGACCCCCCTCAGCCTGGGGAGCACTGCTTGGCCACGTGCCCAAGTCACAGGACCTAAGCCAGTGCAAAATGTAGCAGTGCCTAAAACTGAGTAACTCCAGCAGCTTCACAATCTCCTTTAAATGTATTAGTGACCTGAAGAAACTAAATGTCAGAGATGATTCTGCTGCACAGTCAGTTGTCCAGATTTCATTCACCACAAAGCACCAAGAAAGAAACCAAACCAGCAAACCAGAAATCAGTTGGTTGGCCAGTTTGGCACGGCCCTGAGGTGCCCATGCTCAAGGCCAGCGGGACTCAGGACTCAGCAGCAGCAGGAGCCCAGCCCTGCCCAGGCTGAACCAAACCTTGCCAGGGGCTGCTGAGCTGCACTCCAGCACATCTCCTGCCCAATCCCCTCCCAGCCACACCGTGCTGTTGCCATGGCTGCTGAGCAACATCCATCTTTGGCTGGGAGAGGAAATGAGTCACTGGGGGCTGAGGAAGCCACTGCCATGGCCCGCCTGAGCCCCAGGCCCTGGCTGGGCACCAGAGCCACAGCCCTGCACACAGGAAGCCTTGGAAAGGTGCAGGGGGCACACTGTGTACCCCAGGCACAGCAAGGCTCCAGCATGCAGGCTGTGCCTGACCCACGACAGAGCAGACCCCCCACTTCTATTCCCATTTCCCCCCAGGCTGGAGCTCAGGGAGGCAGAGCAGCCCAGCCCAGCCCCAGGGCCAAGAGCTGGAGCACAAGCTGAAGGAACCCCCCATCTCCCTGTCTGTGCTGCAGAGGATGCCCAGCAGAGCTGGTGCCAGGCAGTGACTCGGGGCTGTGGGGAGAAGGGCCCTTCTGGAGGGGCAGCACCTCCAGTCTGACCCAGCAGCTCCTCCACAGCACAGGGGATGCTGCAGAGCAAACTGGCTGCTACCAGAGGCCCAGCCTGAGCCGGGGGGACATCTGGCTGCAGTGTGTCACAGGGCCCCAAAAAATCCCTTTCCCAGACCACAACATCAGTGCTTCACAGGCATCCCCTGAGTGCTGTGGCCCTTGACTACACTCCTTCCTATTGGTGGTGCAAGCACAACTGCCCGGGCTTTACTGAGGCCACACCAAACCCCCCAGGAGGAATCAGCTGCAGGGCAGACACAGGCCACACACCAAAGGAGGAAACGAAAACCATTGCCTGTGCACCTTCCTGTGAGCATCACCTCTGAGTGATCCCCCTGAGCACCACACCCTGCTCACCCAGCAAGGCAGGAATCCTGAGCGAAGAAACCAATTAAAAATGACATCATCCCCTTTGGCTTTGAGGAAGCCACAAGCAAGGCTGGAGGGCAGCCTCAGTTCTGACATTTGCTGACAGAGCTGGGCTTGGCTTTACAGCCAAGGGAAGGGAACTTTACTGCTGAGCTCTGCCCAGATACAGCTGCTCTGATTCAGCACCAATCCAGCATGAATCAGAGCCATAAAGGAGGCACACAGGACTCCCCAGGGCTCTGGCAAGGGTGAGCTCTCCCAGAGCTGGAGAGTCCTGGTGCACTGGCTCCTGGCACAGGGACAAGGGGAGCAGGGAGGAGCATTGATGCCACAGGAGCTCTGCAGGGGCACCGTGGCACAGGCAGTGCCCAAAGGCAAGCACAGACACCCGAGTTTGTAGGCACTTCACAGAACATCCAGTGAGCATGGGGGATAACTGGTCACCTTCCAACAAATGACCCTGTCCAGCAGCAGTGCTGCCTTCCAGAAATGTTCTACCCCTTGGCTGAAGCTCAGAGGTGTGACAGGGAGGCCCAGCACAGAAGGTGGTCACTCAGCTCCCTCAGGAGATTCATTCAGCAGGAGAAAATCCCCAACACAAGACTCTGCCCATACAATCAGCAATGCTTTCAGTAACTCCTAGCCGAGCTGCCCTTCAGCAAGGCAGAACACAAGCCCAGAGTGACCCTCGTGGTCAGCCTGGGAAGATGCACAAGGCCATCGAGCCAAGCCCACCTCCTCCCCCTCCATGGCCAGGAGTGCCCCCCACCCTGCTGGGACCCCCAGGGCTGGGGCCACAGCCACCTCAGCCTGTCTGCTGCCCAGCAGGGGCCCTGCAAAGGGAGCTGAGCTGCTCTGGGCACACACAGGGTTTGCCAGAGGGCTGCCATGGCTAAACCACGGCAGAACACTCAGCAGACCCCACCAGGAGCCAGCTGTGCCCCCTCCTCCCACCCCCAGTCCAGCCATGCAGCTTCCAAGGCAGCAACCAAACCAACCTGTTTTATAAGAACCCTTCTTTCAGCACAAGAAAACCCAAATAAAAGTGAGAGGCAGCTACAAAGCAATCAGCTTGTCTGAAGTACTTTGAGTCACACAATTTAGGCCTCACTATGGTTCAAAATGACTCTCAAACAGCAGCTTCATTTGGAACAAAAATCCTGTCATATCTCAACATCTGCCTCCCCTGCAGCTTGCCTGACCCCACAGAACTTCTCCCAGCAGTGGAACTGAAAACATCTCAGAGCAAAAGGAGATATTTACTATTCACTGCAATGGCAAACCTGTGAAAGCCAAACCCTAACTCCTGGCCAGGAGAGATCTCCCCTGACACATTTGTACAGTCCTTCTAAAAGTGACCCTTTAGTGCATTTGTGAAGCCTCAACCCCACACACCAGTCACACAAAGCTAAAGAAATCCCTTTAGTGGCACCTGTAGAGCAGAACTGAGCTGCTGGGTTGGGGTGCCATCCTCCTCAGCCTCCAACAGAACCAGAACCTTCTGTTTGCCTGGTCACAAACGTCTCTGGCACCTCACAACCAGCTAAAGGCAGAGCCAGCTCAGGCAAACAGGGACCTGCCTGCTCAGGCTCCTGCTAAAGAGACAACAGGATTGTTCCTGGAAGAGCTGGAAGCTTGGACTTTCAAAGCCCTACAGCCCTGCCAGACTGCCCTCTCCCCACAGCAGCAGCAGGGACACACAGACACTCTGGCAGCAGGCTGAACAGTGCCTGCCCTGAGACTCCCCCCAGTTCACACTCCAGGGAAGCTCACAGCATGTTTGTGACACTTGGTGACAGGCTTCACTTTTTCATCTTGCCATTTTCCCCAATCACACACAAGGGATTCCAACTGCAGAAGCCTCAGGAAGCTGAGAACAGCCCTGAGCCCAGGAGGGCAAAGTGCCTCTGGAGTAGATCCTTCTCTCCAATCTTTTGATCAGAGTCAGTGGAACAAAACACACACCTCTCAAAACTTCAACACCACCTTCCTCTCTCCTTTCTACAGAACTCAAATGCCCAGCATCTCTCCCCAGGACTGGAGCACAGCACACTCAGAGAACCCCCAGCAAATGCCCCTCCCTCCCTCCCAGGGCTGCCGAGAGAGGAACCACCCCTGGCTGAAGGTGCCTTGACATCCTCACACTGAGAACCAACCCACTGAACTGGCCTTTTGGACAATTCAAACTCTGCTTTCTGTGCTAGCTCCTGATTTACAGAACCTCAAGGGAGCTGAGATCCCACAGCTTTAAACACCCCTGTTGCTTGATAATGAAAGTGCCTTGTGCTGCTCGTTTCTGTGTGTTTGATATCAGCCTTAATTACATCCTTGCCAACACAAGTCTCATCTCCTTGCAGACACTGCAGCTCCTGGAAGAGCTTCTCCTTGCAGCAGCACTGGGACTGAGAAAAACACACAAGGTGTTCCTTGTCACTGGGCTGTGCTGGGTTTCTGAAGTGATGGAATATGCAGAACCAATCAAAAGGCTTTCAGCAATTGTCTCAAAAGCTTTGAGGAGCTTGAGATTTCCTGCATCACCTTCACAGTCCCCATTTCCCTCTGACAATGCAGACAGGCACTGAGGTATCTCAGAGACCCCAAATAACCTCCTGTGCGCGTGGAGCAGCCTGAGGTGTTTTCTGTCCTGTGAAAGCTTGAGAGCTGCTTCTGCCTTCTGCTTGCACAGGGGTCACTGAGCCTGGGGCAGCACCACAGCTTCCCAGCAGCAGCAGAGTGAAAGTCTGACCATTTCTGTGCTTGTGGCACAGGAAAAGGCAAAACATTTCCAGCTCAGCTACAACTGAGTAATGCAGAAAACAAGCCCCCTGAGCTGGTGTCCTGGGCTTCCCTGGGCAGCTGGGGGTGAGGCAGAGCTGTTCTCCTCTGCCCCCTCCCACAGGGATCACTGGGCTTCCCTGCAGTCCCCCCAGGAATAATCAATACTCCTGTCAGCCAGAAGGGGTTCTCCAAATAAACGATGTAATTTTCATCACTACACAAGAAAATATTCAGCTGAGCCTCGTCCTGCAGGAGCCCTGACCTCTTTACCTTTGTATCCAGTCTGTCCTACCCCAGAGCACAGAGCTCTGCCACAGCTCCTCTGGCCCTGCTGGGACAGCCCAGCTGGTGCCACAAGGCACCACTTCTCTGCCCTCTTCTCCCCAGTCACTGCTGCCCTCCCTGGATCCTTCCCTCACACAGGGCACTGGGGCTGCCCCACAGCCCTGCCCACGAGGGTGCTGCAGTCTGGGGGGCATTGCCAGAGGCCTGGAACCCTCCAGACACTTCTCACTGTACCCCTGGAGCCCACAGGGCTGTCCCTGGGACTGTGGAGGGACCTCATTGCCACACATTCTCACCCAGTCAATGCCCTGCAGCCAAGCCCAGCCCTGCTCTGCTGGACCAGCACTCCCACAGCTCTTCACCTTCCTCTCACTGAACAAACTCAGACCTGGGCAAAGCATTGGCCTGCCCAGCCCCTCAGGCTGGGGGCAAACCCTGCAGACCCACCACACTGAGCTGAGAGAAAAGGGGGTTAAATGAGCTCATTAACCCCTTCCCAGGGCCCCACCTCCTGACCCACTACAAACCCAAACCTGCAGGGCAGCAGTGGAGCAAGCAACGGAGGGTTGGGATTTTCACTTTGTTAATTATTTCTACCTGTTTATTAGACAAATATCTACTCCAACTGCCAGGACCAGCCCTCAGACAGGGACATTTGCTACCACTTCTTCTTCCTCTGGGCCAGCACCTGCTCCTGGAGACAGAAGGAGTGTTTTTCATGCAGTGCTTGAAGTCCCAGTGCCCACACAGGACCAAGGCAGGGCACAGCCCAGCCCCAGAGCCTGGCCCAGGGCTGCCCAGTCCCCTCCCCACAGGGCCCCCAGGAGCTGCACCCTTGGAAGGGAAAGGGTGGCTTTGTTCTTCCAGCCCCAGAGGAGGTGCAGAGTCAGCAGCTCCAAGGCTCCCTGTGAGCACAGGGCAGGCAGGAGGGGCTGACAGGGCAGGACAGAGCTCAGGGTTGTGTCAGCCCCTCACCCCCCCTCTGACCTGCAGCACAATTCCCAGGACAGCACCCACTGCCCCCGGGTTCTGGCAGCCTGCTTACTACAACAAAGGCCGAAGGTGCTCCTTGGCAGAGACTTATCTGTAAAAAAAGACTTGGGAAATATTTCTGCCCCCAGCCCCGCCCTGCTGAGCTCCGGGGGCGGCACGGCGGGGACACGGCGGGGGCAGAGCAGCAGAGCCGCCCCCGAGGGGCCTCGGCTGTGTCCGAGCCGCTGGAACCCCCAGGGCGGCGGCACAACCCCGCCCCGAAGGCGGCTCTGGGCCCCGGGGCGGCGGCACGGGACAGGCTGGCACTGCTCCGAGGGAAGGGGACCCCGGGCACCGACCGTGGGCACCGACCGCGGGCACGGCGCTGACGGAGCGGGGGGGAAAGGCCCGGGGCCGGCCGAGGGCACCGGGAACTGCGGGGCAGCGGCAGGGGAAGGGAGCGGCGGCCCCGGGCCCGCTGTCCCCCGGCTCCGTGCCTTGTCCCGGGCCCAGCCCCGCTGTCCCCCG